>JACGCK010000073.1:0-228083 GCA_014925825.1 Pholiota molesta | reverse complement strand
TGGTCCATAGCAAGTGGGAAGAGCCTTGAATCTGTATAGGCTGTAGGGAGAAATAAGATCGTTACTAGGATCCAAGCGCTTCTCTACACGGAGCTCCATTGCAGAGCAGGTGACAGGATTGGTAAGGGAAAAATACTCGCCGAGAACGGAGGGCTTGAAGTAGCACTCGACCCCGACGGCGTATTAGGCATTTGAAACGTCGGTGTCCCGTGCAGGTTGAACAACGAACCATTTTGGTTGCTAGCGGTATGAGAGTGGGAGCTCATACCACCATTACCCCCATAATGGTGGGCGGATGGATGGGGAATAGTCAATGGAGGTGGAGGTCGGGAGCTCGACTCCATACCATGAGGCGGCGTGTCACTCGGACTCTATGGAAGATAAGGATTTGTCAGTGATATCGATGAGGTGGCGCCGACAGAACATACGATGTAAACACCATCCTGGCCGCCTTTGCGTCTCTTGAGACCATAGTCGCGGTCGCAGGCTCGGGAATCTTGATACGCACCCAATGAAGTACGGCGCGTTGAATCGGATGCTAACGCTCGGGAATTAGGATCGATCAGCCTACGTAGTTCATCATTTTCCTTCTGAAGGCGCGTGTTGTCTTGCTCGAGCTCGCGGATCTTCAAAAGTGGTGGGGGCAGCGCCGAGACCTGCTCGGTCGTGTATCCAACGGCAATTTGGAGCTTGGTAACGGTTTGCTCCAGCTGATGCCCGTGTTAATATGGTTGTTCAAAGACTTGACGATGCTGAAACATACTTGGTCAATGTACGCCTTTCTCTTTGCTCGATGTCTGGCTTGTGCTTTAGCATTACGGCTGCGTTCCTGAGGCCTCTCAGATTGTGCCGTATGACTAGTATGACCAGTTACCGAAGACATCAAGAGAATAACGTAAGGAGGGTGGGGCAATGGGGATCGGGGTTGCAAAAGAGATATCAAGGACAAGACGCTAACTTATATTGCGCCCTGTGCAGCGCCTGTTGTTGGGTTTATGAATTCCATCTGAATGGGATTCGAAGTAACCATTCCCGAGCTGTTCGCCTCGATCTGGATACTGGTTGCAGTCTGAATAAGTGTGACCCTGCACAGATAGTGTACCAATCCGTTGGTTCCAAGTAAATCTTGTTTTCTGCAGAGCGAATTTCGGCGATCTTCTATGCTGTCTATCTCCCAGAATGCATCTCGAATTGGATTATTTTCCCTGGCGTAGGATTAAATCTAGGCTTTTTTGGCCGGTCAGGCTCCCTTATCCTTTCCTGCTCTTCGGTCTTAAGTTCGCGACTTGACTCTTGCCATCGGCAACGGAAAGTTGCGGCTTCATGCCCACGCGCGATGTGCCTGAGGCCAAAGGAGGCTTAAGGAGACTTCTGTGATCGGGGATCAACAAAAGAAATGCTTCCGCAAGGTCGCAAGGGTATATCCAAAATAGGAAGTAGCTCCCATTTGATACTCCGCGACGCCCCATTTCCAGCCTCTTCTCTTGCTCTTCTCCTTCGTCACGAACTCTTGTCCTAATGGTTTTGTGGCGCACAGCTTTCTCAAAATAACTTGGACTGACGCTCTGAGTGTACCCTCGGAGACCATGGAAAAATCCATCCCCACCAATCGCCCACAACCGAAAAAGCCTTTTGTCAGGTGAGCTTATGCATCGTCGTTATCCATCCAAAATGCGCTCCAAGTACGCAGAACCAGCGGCGCAAAGGTTCTGAAGCTCCAACTTAATTGACTGAATGTGCTAACTACATATATTGTCTGAAAGCCGCTCGACCTGGCTCGGAATTTGTCAGATTCCTAAACATACCCCGCTGATGGAAGCCGGACGGACGTCTATGGATGATAAATAAGATGTATACCGATATCACAGGGTATCTCGTTATCGAGCGCTAGAACTGTACTCTGAGGTCAATAGGTTGAGTCACTTATGATAGTCTTTCTGATTCCTGAGCCTTTACGAGAAAGAGGAATAGCTGTTTATAACTGCAGGTTGTTGTGTCATTCTCTTCGTCATACTTGTCCCTCGACTTGACAATATGTCGTGGGCTATACTCGGCCTTTACGGACATGTAACGGTGAGCTCAGCTCTTGAAATTTAATGCACTTTCGCCTCCTCCACTCCTACATGCTATCGACGAGAATGAATTCCTGTGTTACAGTGGTTTCAATCGAGAGAAGCGCCCACGGCATTTTCCGTGATGGATGCAGCAGTCGCCATCTGTTAAGTACATTTCTACAGTAGTCCGTATCGAGCCATTTATCAGGATAACTGTGGTCCAAGCTTGTAATGAAATCGCCGTTAGAATGACTCTGTATGTAAATCATTTCTAGCTGCGAGCAGTCGACATTTCGGGTAACAGTTTTTTTGTTTTCAAACCTTTTAACATGTCCAGATGGTGTGGTTATTGTTTTGCACCAGGACAAGGATGGTAACTCTTCATGATGATGACTCCCCAGGTATGCGAATAGGTCGGACAACGGGACGGTACTTCTGAATGTGCGTGGCCAGATACTCGTTGCTATCTGAATGGTAAATGAATGGTTTAAATAATTATGACCGATAATAGCTGACTTCCCTTGTCTTGACTCGATCAACTGATATATATAGACTTAATACAAGAACTCAGCCTACTCTGTGCCCAACCTTCCAAATGAGCGCCCCTACAGTGGGCCTACACTGGCAGGGTCGACGGCTATGTATTGACTATGTAGATAAAGTCACAATCTCCTTGGCGCACCTGTTATAGAGGCAAGGCTGATTTACTCCCGTTCCGAATTCGCCCAAAGGGCCTCCACAATTGCGAGTCAGGTACCATACTCGACACCAATCCTCGCGTTTCATCTGTGCACAAGATAGGCTTGAAGCCACTTGAATTCCGTGTTCTAACTACAAGAGCATCATCAGAGCTATAGAAGACTCGAGTTGATCTGGATTCTACCGGCGTGTGATGTCCTTAGTGGTCATTCAATTTTCCATATATGTTTTAACCGTTCTAGCATGTAGGCAAGTCATGGGAAGAAGGTCGGTTGTTATCGACCTGTCAGCGTAATAGAATAAGCTCTCCCGAGAGGGTGCGAAGACCATCGCTTCCATGACGCTCTGCACACAAAAGTGGTATGCTATTGTATTATTTAGAAATATCCCATTCGATGCGATGCATAAATACTCTGCGTGGACTCTCGCGCTGCAATTACGTCCACGTAAAAAGCAACAGGCAAAGCTGAACTATTTTTGAGATTTTGAAGTCCCATGCGCATATGTAGCTCATGTTGAGAATTGTGGCTGACACGGCTTTGAAACAAGAAAGAGAATCACACGGCAGATAGGTTTATAAGGCTTCCGTGATAGCTGTGAAGAGGCGAGGCACACGAAAAGAGGTCTATCACTGATGGAATAGAACTGAAATGTCCCAGAAATTCTAGGCTAACGAGTGAGGATCAGGAGGCCTTGAGGCTACCTTCCTGCCGAGCCACTGTGCCATGCATTGGAATCAGAAAGCGGAAACAAAGATTATAAAGCATTGAGACAAGAAAATACAGATACATTCCATGGTTAAATCTGGACGCTGAATTCAGATCCATGACATGAGAGGGAGTGAAGGAAGCTACTAGTCATCGTCATCAGAGAGTATCAACCTTTTACTGCGGTGACTGTGCGACATTGATGATACTCTTTCAGGCTCTCCGTCTGGACCGTCTGATGAAGGCGAACCTGGTCGGTCATCGGCTTCGGAGGGCAGTGTGGAGGATGTAGCAGACGTTTTCGGTCGTGGACGTGGACGCGGACGAGGGCGGGGGCCGGACGTTGCCTGAACAGTGTCGGGAACCTCACTTTCGGCAGGGAGAATGGGGACTGTCTCCACGAGTTCCACGTCACTGTCGTCGTTTGGCAAGTCCATGTTGGATTCGGAGCGGTCCCCTACATCTCCCCCAGCTGGGAGAGATGACTTTCGCCGTTTAGGTTTTGAACCAACTTCAGCAGCTTTTCTGCGCCGCTTTTTCGTTCCCGTCGCTTTCATGGTGATGGGACGGTCGGTTACCCCCGCTGTCGCAGCGGCTAGGGTGGCCTTCTCTCGCTGAGCGCGCTCCTTTTCCAAGAAGGCTTCCATGTTGCCATATTCCTCGTCACTATCTTCGATGAATTGCGCCGATTTGTATTGGGCCTTTTCTTTCGTCGCCTTCTCTTTGCGTTTTTTCCTCCGTGGTTCATCTCCAGATAGTGGGGCATCCTCGTCGGAATCCGGGGAGGGCGACCGGCGCCTCCTGCGACGCCGCTTCTTGTTCAAGAGAGAGGAAGCCCCCTTCCCATCCAGATCGAAGGGTGTTTCAAGGAATTGATTGATGACGTTGAGGGTGCGTTGCAGCTCCGCGACCGAGATTGTCGAGGGAATATACCACTCCAACTCATCGGCATCTATAAGCAAAAGTAAGTACAGTCGCCACGGCTGACAGGCCTGAAAATAAAATCACACCTTGATCTAGAACATAGAATTTCGACAAACGGAATAAGAGTTTCAAGTTCGGGTTTCTGGTAGCCCCATGCGCTTGCTCCTGAGTAGTATAAGGGACCACTGTTGATTGGGATGGTCAGAGAAAGCAGGACAAAAGCGGGGTAGCATTCTGACAATAATCCGTGAGTTTGGCCAACGCCTCTGCTGAGGGTTCTTCGCGAGGATGTGATGTATCATCCTTATCCGATTCGAAGGTGTCCTCGTCATCCTTCTTGTCCGTCTCTTCAATAATACGATTACGCTGTGCAATAACCAGTGCCAGAATCTGTGATAAACAAAAGGTTAATTTCGTTACGGGGATTTAGTGGGGCCCGTGGATTGTCATACCTGAGTTGTCCAGTCCACAAGCTCCTTCTGATTAGCTTCAACCAGAATAGCGATAGCGATTCCGAGTTGGTCGCTCCAGGAATAACCTTTCTTAACTTCAACGTCGGGAGGGAATCGAGTATCTTCGATGGTTTTCTTTTCTCTTTTCGACTTTTCTTCTGGTTCCCAACTCGAATACTGTTTCCAGTGACCGCGATTCTTCGGAAAGAAGGCCTATTGATTGATGTATTAAACGAGACGTTAATAGCTGAGAAACAGTTCGTACCTCAACGGCCAAGAAGGTATCATTGGCTAAAGCTTTGAAGAACTGCCGCAAAATGAAATTAATAAGATTGACAAGGTCCTTGTATGGTTGCTCTCGTGGTAGCGCCTTCTGATCTGCCAGAATCGTCTTGAAGAGGTCCAGAGTCGATACCTACATACGTAAATGATGCGGACCAAAAATGGTTGTCAGTCGGGAGCACTCTAACGCCGCAACCCAAATACGGAAACACGGACCTTGAAGAAGAGACCCTCTGCCTTAGCTTTGACGGCTTGTCGGTGAAGCAAGCTCACGACTCGGCGCATGTTCTCAGATGATGAAAATTCGCGATAACGCGCCAAGTATACGAGGAGCGTATGGGCGATATCTGCTTGAGCAAATTTCTATCTGATAGTTGAGCGAGAGAAAAGGAAAAGAGCAAAGATGACATACGCTTTCGAATGCCTCAAATGTGAACAATGTTTCATTGATTACTTCGTCCTCTACTTCTTCTTCCTCAACATCAGGAATACCTTCTTCCTCCGTGATACCTATATCGGATAATCAGAGAAAAATTCGGCGGCCAGAAATAATGATTGCAGTACCTTTACTCTTCCTCTTCTTCTTTGAGACCTTCTGCCTCACATAACTTTCGCTACCTTTTTCCTTACCCCATCTTTCAAGCATGCGCAGCAGCGCATATGCAAGATAAACGCTCGAATCGAGGTAGGCAAGCGATTGGGTCCCCGGTTTATACGAGCGCAAACTCTCCAGGGCGATATCGAGCACTTCACCATTGTAAATGAGCTGTTGTTGCAGAACTTCCGCGGCTTCTTTCAGCGTGGGGTCTACTATCTCCGCAGAGGACATTTTATCGATGAGCAGGAGGAGCTGAGTCAAACACTCTATACCCGCTTGCAGCTCGTTCCATAGTTTGGGCTAAATTATAATTGTCAGGTTGAGAGCGGACGGCGATAATAAACCTCGTGATTTGGCAATGTACCTTTTCTTCGACTGCCTCACGCATGCGCTTTAAAACCCATATGATCCACGATCGCTCTGTTACCTCGGCAATGAGGCCAAAATTCCATCTGTCTTGCCCAGTCTTTTCTGACTGCTCCTTGGATCGCATGGCGAGGAAGTATTCGAGGAACCATTTTGTCACGTAGAGTAGGCGGAGATTATCTTTCTCCGTAATCTTTGGACGTTCAGATCTAATGTCCTTCAAGAGAACCGAAAGGAAAGCTAAAGCAAACACATCAGGATCGTGGAGGCCTTAGAGTGGCTAAGTATAACCCACGATTGTAACACGACTCCACAAATTCTGCAGCCAGGTTCTGGAGGACAAGCCTAGCTTCCAAGGAAAGATTATCGGTTATCCCCAGATCGTCAACCTTGTTGACCTTCTTGCTCCTTTGGCGTTTGGTCATGTCCATGATACTTCCAGCCTCGCCGTGGATCGCTTGTTGCCTATGAAGAACGAACGAGCGTGATGTCGAAGCGACAGGTTGGGGTTCGGCACCAGCAGCGTTGTTCACCGCGGGGGGCCTTTTGTCGGTGTTAAGTTTAACAGAGATAGTCGTTCCAAATCGTGAATGACGAGAGGTAGCTTTTCGGGCGAGGTCGCGACGGGTGCGATCCTCGAGGGCGAGAAGACGTTGTAAATTTTCCGCCGGTTGCTACAAATCAAAATTAATAATGTACAAAGGTATGAAAGAAAGCAAATACAACACCTTTGTTTGATCGACAACGAGAGAGCTTGGTTTAACTCCTCGGAAGAGAAGATAGAATATTTCAAGTACGAGCGTGTTCCAACCATTGAAGAGAGGATCGTTCTCAGTATTGGCGGCAATAGTAAGGAGAAGTTCGAACATATGGGTTTCAGAAAGAGCCCGAATGAGTTTCGATTGGAGGTTAGAGAGTTCGGCCTGATCAGAGCTCAGCAGAGAGCTGACAGGAAGGTCCTTGATGAACGCGAGATTCCGAACGAGGTGAAGCACGACGTTTATGACCTGGCCATCACGCTCAACTCGTTCTTCAATGCTCTTCGCCAACGGAGGGAGGATGATTCCAAATAGCGCTTGCATAACACCAGGTTTCAGCAGGGCGATTTTGTAGTGCAGATGGCTGGCCAGCAGTTGTGTATAATCGGTGCCTTTGTCCAGCTCCTCGTCCAGCTCCTTCAGTTCCTCGGCCATATCGATAGGCCATGTCATCGCGGTCATCAAGTCCACACAAGAGATGGCCCGTTTGTCCTCTACGAGCCCTTTCCCCGCCGTCTCGAGCAATATGGGCACCAAGTCGTTTGGCAGAACACGCATCTCCCAGAACAGTCGCGCCACGGTTCGCTCGTCGTCGGATTCGTCTTTCCTCCACAGTTTCTTGAGATCCTTGAGGCACCCATGGACTTCGTCTCCCATCACATAGATCTCTCCTTCATAGCCACCGAGTGCATCGACGACGCGCCCTACAACTGGTTCCAGAATGGCTCGCCTGTCGAGTTCGACGTAGCCCTCTTGTGCATCTTCTTCCTCCGAGGATATTTCAATGATTTCTTGTGACATTTTAGGAAGCAATGTAGATAATAAGCTTAGAGAAAAATTGGGAGCTCCAAGGATAAGCACAAGTCAATGAAGATAAGTATGTTATAGAATACAAACACGCTGACGGTCGTGAAATGGGCAATCTGTCACAGAGCCGCATGCTGTGACAGAGCGTTCCGGTGACAAATCTAATCTTATCTCGTGCATCTTACCACAAACAAAAATAGGCGACATTATCAAACGAAACGACCTCGGGAGCCAAGATTCAGAGATAAGTACAGTCTCTCGTAAAGCAAGCTATTTCTGCACAGTCTGTACGACATAGGGCATTATAGGCACCCGCAAAGAGAAAGTTCAATGGAGAAGCGCGCACATAGATGTGGGCCTCGGCCGCCGTGCGCGTGCGGACCCGCTGCTGCCGCCCAGCGATTTCTGTGACCATTTGCTATGTACTTCCATATCTTCGGATAAGACCCAAAAAACAAACATATATGTAAGTACAAGTTATCAGATCTTAATTTATGAAGTAAGTTGTAAGAAAGAAGAAAAAAAAGGTCAGGTGCTTCAAGTTCGCGATGCTTGGGGACCATAAGGTCCAGGTGCGAAAGGAGCCACCGAGTTGGACCAGAACTACTCTGAAGAAGTCAGCCGAAGTGAATTCTTCGATGTGATTGCCCATATGCTCAGTTCTACGCCACAGGGACTCATTGTTTGTTAGCTGCGGACGCAAAGAAATTCAGCGAAACCTATCGATAACGCCCGAACCTCACTTCGGGCAGGGTGAATCAACCCCATCGGGGCTGCTTGGCGGAATGAATTCTCTGTAGAACACATGTTGATCAATGATTGTTCTTGCATTATAACCTTAACCACCATTCCAACGCCGGATTGACACTTAGACTGTAGGTTGATGGATACTGAGATGGAGGAGAGTGTCAATGGCGATCGCGAGAGCATTCTGATCCGAATGAAATATTACGTGAATATGTATGTACTGAATCCCCGAGTTCCATACTTTAAATGCTGGTATAGCACAGCATGCAAGCAACCTTAACTTGATTTCAAAATGTATCAGAGGCTACTCATGAGTAGTTCACGCTAGCCGTGCTCCTGGTGTCTATGCACATAGAACCGTACCGACCATTCCATACGAATACTCCGCGTGATAATGACTACTGTGATCAAACTTAAAGTTAAAGCCCACCCTGCAACAAGAGCCACTGCAGCTTCAATGTGCGTTGCGTACCGACTATAGCCACCGTTTCAGAAGTTCAGAAAAGATGACAAGTTCACAAATCTCAAACCGGTAAGATACCCTAATAAAAAAGCGGAATACCTGATAATAAAGCACCCTGAAAGCACCCCTTTTCCACTGGAATTCGGGTGGGCAATTTCCGAGTAATGTTCCCGAATGATAGATCCTAGGGAGTCAGTGGGTGACATTCCACAACGCTAACTTGAATATCTAACTCTAAATACATGGTAACAAGGGTCCTTCGCCGAGGTGCCGCTGATGGCATAACCTCCGAGCTGTCAACTGACTTTCAAGTTGACAGGTCTAAATCTCGAATTTGGAGGAGGCCTCTCGACCCCCCTTCCAAATTTTGAAATGTCAAAAACTGTCAACCGTCGCCATTTTGGACCCTTTCTTTCCTTTTCCGTTAGCGTTGGATGAGCGGCATCCCGGCATGATTATTAAGTGCCCTTGCCAAGCCTCCGCACTTGGTGCTCCGATTGTAGGCAGCAGACAAAGAGTGAGCTCTGTAGACTCGGAGATTATATCGTATTATCTTGTCTAGAGCCTCACCTGCATGTAATATAGTGTTTTGCCTAACTTCAAGGAGTATATAAGTCATTAGAGAGAGACTAGAGGGCCTCGCAAGGATCTCCCTCACTGGATTCAAGATATTGACTTCAAATTAACTATTGTGAACGTTATGGAAATCCAGGGAAATCCAAATATTCGCAATTCGAACTCCGATTGACGTCGCTTGAGGTGACACTTGAATTATAATTCAAGATATCGTTGTGGAATGTCACCCAGTCTTGTAAGATATCGCGCACAGCACGACTGAATAGTCAATACGTCTAGACGCAGTGTCTTCGGGCCGGAAGATTTGGGGTTTGACCACGGTTAGAGCGCTCGTGGTGCACCGAGTAAAGGAAGCGGCCACGTTCCTGGTATGGAATCTGATTGGACTGTCATGATGCTCCGCTTGGTATTGTGGTCGGCCGTCCGTGTGGGCGCGCTGTCCTTGTTCAAATGTTTAGGCCTTCATCGGTCACCCACCAGAGGCCGCCCACGACTTTCCAAGAAGATCACACAAAGTTCAAGCACCCAATTACTCCGGGAATGTCAGGCATTGCTCAGCGTACAGGTCAATATTGACACTGCTCTGGATCTAGCAGTCATGCCAGGTTTGTATGTACGCGGCCTGGCGAATTGGTAGATCGTGTCAGGGATGAAGCGAGCTGCACCAAAGTTCAAACAGCTGTCATCGTAATGATGATAAACGCCGAAGTCGGAGCCGCATAGGTCTAAGTATGTCCATAGGCGAAGTTACTTCCTCGAGTTGGGGGTTTCTACGCAGTGATGCCAAAACATCCGATCACGTCGATATCCTAGAATGGAAATTATTTTTTGTGTCGCAAGACATAAACCTTAAACCTTACAAAAGATGATATGGTTTCTTGCGAAGTTTGTAAGATGTCGCCACAATGATTAGAGCAGAGGTATGGATATGAGGCATTTGGTGGAGCAGAGCACCCTGCTCAGAGGAACGAACGGTTTATCCCTGGAAGAGATATCGATCTCCAACTGTTCGAGAAGAACGCGACCGGCGTAGACAGGTAAACTCCAGAAGAACCTTCCAGTCGTTCAAAGAAGCAACAGCTATGTTAAGCTGAGCGGTGAAACGAGAGAAATCAGAACACGCATGAACTCTCATGCCGGGTCTTGGCCAATCCACGATCTGTGCAACAGGAATCCAGACAAACCACAAATGGACCAGTCCTCAAAGCCAAAATAGCGACAGCTAGATGATCCTAGATCAAGCCACATTCGCGATGACCAACACGCCCACATCATCGGAGCGACGGAGAAGCGTCTTTGGATTCGTTCAGAACTCGACAAGGATGACATAGCTGCGGTGCAACTGCAAGATGTGAAGACTCTCTGTTGGCAGGAAGAACTAGAACCCCAGAATCAAGTATACAAAGCTCGGTTGCCAGATCAGTGATGCAGGGAGGGAGACAAGAACTGATACTGGACAGATGTAGAGGTCGGAGCAAAGAAAAGACCACAGGGTCTTCCATTGCCTCCACTGTTCGGTGAAAGCTGTCTAGAAAGCTGACAACCTCAGAGAAGCCCAAGACAATACTCTTCAGGCAGGGACTGAGTTGTTTTTGTTGCGGCCTGAGATGAAGAAGAATGAAGCGGCAGAAAATCAGAATCTGATGAAAATGCTCCAAGTCACCGGTTGAACTAACCTTGATCAGCACTCGTCATTACTCTTTCGTCAACTCGGAGGGCCTCCAACACCCATCGCGTGTCGGTGTCGGAAATCATCGACGACAAGGAGATGTCTGATTTTGGTTCCAGATTCCTCCATCACTGCGTCGCGCCCAGCTGTCAAAAAAGTAGATATTCGCAGGACAATAGCGCCGTATGCAAGACTTCGAATCATTCTCCTTTTGACCCAATATGCGCCACGCAGATGCAGGTGAAAGCATAATATAGTAAGTACGTTGCTCTAAATCTCAAAAATTGGTTTCAATTGTAAACTTCGCACAAATCGCAAATATCGCTCACCGTGTTGTCCGTTCTACGCATTCGCTAACATCGCCCCACCAAACTCAACACTCATGATGTTTCCCACAAGAGGAAATGTTATGTTTCACGGCGTTCGGCGTTTTGAAGAAAGTGCGGCCTTACTATCTTCTCCAGTCTGCGCATTCAGTCATCATCTCCGCCATCAGTATCAGCACAACCTCCTCGAGAACGCAGTCGGCCGACGGTCGTCCACTTGCATAGCCACTACAGCGCTGGTATGTAGCCCACCGAAGCCGCGTCCGCTGTGACTGCAGTGGCAGAGCGGAAGTTTGGGAAAGAGCCGTGCGTGGGAAAAGTTCCCGGCAGCAAGCAAGCCAAGGAAATTGCACGCAGTTTGGTTTATCTTCCAAAAAAAATCTTTTATATACCCAGGCCTCCATACACTCGCCTTATTTCGATGGTTTCTCATAACCAAGTACCATGGATGATCACCGAGCGCAAACGTAGGTCCCACCACTACATAGTTGGTGCTCAAAGCTAAAGCACAACTGCTTAGATTACAGGCGCTTGAAGCCTTCGTCGCGACTCAGAGAGTTCTGCTTGCTCGACAACGGGCGGACATAGAAGCACTGCAGCGGCTGAAAAATGACTTGGTGCAACGACCTTCACAGGTTATATCACATCTCTCCGAAGAGGTATTTCATGTCTCGTTAATTAGTCTTTCATCTCACTAATTTTTTTTAAGCTCACGGACAATGCGTTCCGATTGAGCGAGCAGGCCGACTTAAGGCTAACGATCCCAAAGGAAATTGAATGGTCGTCCTTTCAAAATTCAGGTGCGTCTTTCGACAATATAACCCGACTACCTCTGAACTATCACCTTTCTAGACACGCTGCCCCTCAGGGCCTTCGCCCAAAGCACCACATCCGAGATCACACAGCGGAGCCAGCCCTTCTCCATCCAGCGCTCCAGCCTCTCCGACCTCCAAAAGCTCGTCAAGCACGCTAGGCGTAGCATCGTCGACCCCATCCTCCTCCGCTTCGAGAACATGTCGTCCCCCGAACCTGAGAGCGACGAGGAGGTCGTGGTTGATCCAGTGGAGAGGCGACGCGAACTGGAGCGGGAGAAGATCCGCGAGTTGAAAAAGCGCCAGATAAAGGGGGGCTGAGTCTGCCTCTGTCCACCACCGCGGGCTCGTGGGGGTGTTCATAAGGCATGATGTGGACGATGAAGCTATGAATATGGACGTTTCGATCGATGACGGCGAGGAGACATCTGTTCCATCTGCGCCTCAGTCACAGCCCCGTCCTTATGCGACGAAGGCCCCTCCACCTCTGTCACCCCCATCTAAACGAAACGCAACGATCAAATCCTCTTCAAAACCTAAACGAGAGAAAGGTCACGGGAAACTATATGGCCCTCGTAAAAAGTCTCGAATATCTCTCCCTTCCCCTCCACCTGAACTAGACGAAGAGAAGGTGAAGAAGACGGCGAGGAAAATGGCGAGGAAGATAACGAAGAAGACAATGACGGTGACATGCCACCCCCGAAGTCGATCAAGGACCCCCGTGCAAAACGCACCAAGCCCAAACCGGAAACGTACAAACAAGCGTGGTCCACGTCCGAACAGAACCTTCTCGAGCAACTGCTAGAAGAGATCCCGGAAGGCGAGAGGTTCCGGTGGCAAAAAATCTCCAAGGCTATGGGAGGGCGCAGGACACCCCGTCAGGTGGCGAGCCGTGTGCAGAAATATTTCGAGAAACTGAAGAAGTTTAGTCTCTTGTAAATCCCGCTCCGAGTTGCTAGTTGAAAAATTTGGGTTCTGTGGTTTCTTCGTTATCGCATTTATATGCTGCGGCGCCCTAAGGCCTCGCCGCCGACATTATACAAGCTTTTGAAGACCGCGGACTGCGAAGCCATGTCCAACAGTTTGGTTACGTTATCCCCAGAAGGTTGACATCATGTTCGCCTGCCTCTCCACATCTTAGTCCACCTCCAATCTCACGAAGATTTGTTCAAAACCATTCGTTGCCATTGATTGGGCGCGGCGATTGGAACCTTTGTCGTCAACCTCTGTCGCTCGTTGCAAAATACTAGTAGCGCTCATGTAAGCGCCCATAAAAATCACATTTTTAATCGTCCAAATCTGTTGGTTACATCCTTTCCGTTGTACGCGGTTCTAGTTTGTACTAAGTACATACACATGCATACAATATGTCTGATTTCTCTCGTTGATAGATGCACTACAAGAATGGTGATTATGCGGTGCGCTCTTACCGTCGTACCGAGCTATGCACGACAAAAATGACAATTCCCGTACCAGCCAGTTCTCAAACTTGGATTATCGAAATCGATAAATCGATGGCAAGACCGACCAGGCTATTTAATGAAGGTGGATTATGGATATGGATATGACATGTCCTGCAGGCGCTCTCGATTTGTGGAAACGCTACACCACGCAATACCACGGATGTGTCAAAAGTGCTTATTCATATTCAATTGAATCCGGTTAGATTCTATTAAACTCGGTTGAAGAGGAAACAAGGGGTAATTTCACACTTGACGGGGACTCCCTCGGGCCTCTGTTAGGGCTGTGAGTCTGTCTTTGTACAGTGTACACAAACTGGCATATACATAACCTGCAGTTGCCATCTGACACCTGGCGCCCATAATTCCCATCCCACTTCCTCTCCACTGCCAATACCCAGGCCCAGGAAATTAGCGTACTGACGATGGCCGCTGAGACTCAAGAGGTGCCTTTAGAGCCGGTAGTGTCAACAACCACGACCCCTGGGGCGTCTCTGAACATTCAGGCGCCCACGGCGGGCCCCCAGGCCGGCTTCTTCAGCACCAGCGAAGGCAGAGCCGCGCGTGCCATGTATCTAAAAATATTTGTGGGGGGGTGCTTCACACTCGTGCTCCTTATTTTTGGTATCCTCTCGATATTCTGGGGCTCTCTCTGGAAATTCCGCCCATCATCTGCATGGATGGATCGTCGTGAGTAGTCGTTGTTCTTGTGCTATTTCGCAGATGGATTGCTCTAGAGGGACCTCGTTTCTGGGCTACTCTGCGCCATCCGGCTAGGTATGACATGAATAATCGCTGATCGTCGATCATCTTCTCTGCAGGACTTCGATGGAGGGGTGATTGGGCAGACTGTGACTCAGCCTTGAGTGCAGCTTCGACTGCTGCCCCGATTACGTGGTCGATCGTGCAAGCTTCTGAATTTCCTGGAGGTTCCGTGGCGGTCGGAGCTGCTGTGCTGGAGGAGCATGCCTGGGTGGCGGTAACAAGTGCGTTTTCTCTCTCCATTTTCTCTTGCAGATTTAGCTTTTTAACCACGAAATTTCAGTCAATGCTGGATCTTCGGCAAGGTTGGCGCAGTCGCTGCAGACCCCAAATACAACGTACGCCGGAACGGATGCTCTCACATTCTATGGAGTAGAGGCGCGGAATGAAAATGCATAGTACGCTTTGTACGGTTCTATCTGTCCTCTCGGTTTATTGACAAAAACACACTGCTTGCCCTTCATCGATAGCCGCAATATTGCGCTACCTGTGGTAAGTGCTCAATACCATTCCCATGTCATTGGGTTGTGACGTTAAATCCTCCTCAGGCCACAAGCCTACTAAATACGATATCGAAACAATTTGCCATTCACGTAGCGCAGCAGGCTGCCAACGCTTCGAATCTGCCTACTCTGCTTGCGCGATCCCCACAGACAATTACAGCGCCTATCTCATATAACATCGTCAATTTGGCTCCGTTCAATATCCCAGTGTATGTTACCGAGTCGATTATTCTCCGATCTTGCCTTGATACTAATGGCGTCAATTCCAGTGCCACCGCTGTAACACTCGTAGGCCTGATTTACCAGGTCATCCTTTCGTTCTTCGTTGTCGTACGTATCTAGTATTCTTTCCGAGTATTTATCAGATATTAATTGCTGATTTATCCGCAGATGACGGGCCAAGGCGCAAGAGATGCATCAGGTCTTACTAGGAAACTAAGCACGCGAACGCTCATCATCCTGCGGTTAACGTCGTCGTTTGTGGCGTACTTCTTCATATCGGTATGTCCTCGTTGTCACCCTACATTCTGGCGCAGAAAATTGACATCATCCTTTTAGCTATTCTACTGCCTGCTTAGTCTGGCTTTCAATCTGGATTTTACTCGCAAGTATGGGTCTTATTTTCCACTTTCATGGTCGTCATACTGATATCCGTTTTCTCCAAGATTCGGACATTCAGGATTCTTAGTTTTCTGGATGCTCAATTATGCTGGAATGCTAGCTTTGTAGGTGTCATTCCAGCATTATTCCCTCGGACCATTTTGATTGACCGCATCTGTAGGGGCCTTGCGCTGGAATCTCTCATTACATTGTTGACACCAAGATTCATCCCTCTCTTCATGCTTACATGGATCATCAGTGAGTGATCTTTCTTGTTGCTGAGTCTATCTTCTATAGAAGTATCCTTTTCTAACCCAATCCTGCCAGTTAATGTTTCCGTGTGCGTCTTCCCCATCGACGTATTGCCCATCTTCTACCGCTACGGATATGCGATGCCATTCTACAACCTCACCCGAGCAATGCGTACAATAATATTCGGAACCAGGAACCGAGGTGCGTTTCTTTGAAACAGATGTCATGTACAATTTGAAGTTGACGGAACGGGTTCTAGTTGGATTCAATTTCGGAATCCTGCTCATATGGGTCGCTATCTCGGTCTTCACTCTTCCGGTCATCCAATGGTATGTTCGCCGATACAGACCTGCTCCTGACATCGCGCCTCCAAATCAAGGCGACGCAGTAGTTATCGAGAAGAAATCATCTGCTTGAATGGACTTAGCATGGACTCAAGGAAATGCTATCTCCTAGAATATGCCTTATGTTACCCAGTATTTTAATTATCTATTTAGAAGACGAGATGGAACATACAAAGGCATCTACGCATTCATAGCTCGATGCGAGGTATTGAAGATTCATAGCGAGCGAGCATGCAAGAGCAAGTGAATCGATCGACATTATACTTACTGTACGCAGTTGTAACATGCCTGTCAAGCTCTCCTCACAACCCGTCCATTCCGCATCGCTGCTCGCTGTCGTATGCCTGCGCCCGCGGTGCCACCCAACTTCAAAATGCTATATCCACCCAAGGCGATGGCGGCGGGTATAACAAGCCTTAACCCCAGATCATGGGTCTGGGCGAGGGCGTCACATGGGGCGCAGCCAGCGTGAGTACTTCGCGTCGATGATGATGATGGCGGCTTCACCCATCCCAAGTGTCAATCTTCCGAGCCCTAGCCAGCACATCACGCCGAAAGCTACACGTCGCCAGTTTCCCTGTGACCATCCTCCCACACGCCTTGGTTCGCCTTGCCCTCGTAGCGCCCCCCGCCTCTCTGCCTGTGTATACGACCACCAATTTGCCGATAAGATGGCCTCCCAGTTCGACCCTAACAATGCACAGAATCTTATGGAGGTGCGTTGTGCTGTGTGAGACTGCGTGTGTTCTCCGTGGCTGACCGCTGTGTTCTGGGATGGCTGTAGATTGAGAAGCAGTGAGTTGACATGTCTGTGCCACCGCCCTGCGAGGCGTGCGCCTGCGAACAATTCCGTTGAACGCCTTTGGAACGCCTCTCAGATTCGCGGTGAAGGCTGTCGAACAGGCCCAGGTGTGTGTTCGCCCTCCCAAGGCCCATCACATCGCTCTTACACTGACGCTCGCGCTCTAGACATACTGGAATCTCCTCGAAAAAGTCGAGCCCAAGACCTCAAGCTCACCAAGTACGCCGCCCTTCGCTTTTGCGCTCTATGCCCCTATCCCAGGAAATACGTGGCTAAACGCATACTCCCACAGATACGACGACGAGATCTTCGAGCACATGATGAGAGACTTCCCGGAGCTCGCGGAGGCCCCGTACGACAAGGTCGTCAAGATCGACGAGGACTGGATGAAGAGCGCCGAGGGCAAGAAGCGCTGGCGCGAGTTCATCGAGAGGTGCGCTGCCTTTTTCCGAGCCCCGGGCGTGGTTGCGCCCGACGCTCTGGGGGAGGGGTGATGGGGTTGACACCGTGCTTGATTTGGTTTTTGACAGCTACAAGGAGAAAGTCAAGGACTATAACTTTGGCTCCCTGATTCGCACTGATGCGAGGGACGAGTACGGCGAAGCCAACACGATTTTCGGTGCGTTCCTTGTCTTGCATCAAGTATTTTGTAGAGACTAACATAAAAATTTATTTATCAGTGACACGGATACAGGTCCGTTAATATCCTGTCTCTCTTCCGTATATCCTTCAGATCCTAAAACCGTCTTCCATAACACGCCAGTTCTACGCATACGAGGTACGCACCCCATCCCTTTCGTTCTCTGCGCCCATCCTCATTCCGCACGACACCAAACTAACATCTACCCCACTCCCACTCTCACTAGATCGCCCGAAATAGGCTCGGGCTCAACGAAAAGGCACACCAAATCGCCATCGAAGAGGCCGCCAAGGAGAAGGCCAAGAAGGAGAAGGAAGCAAGGCCGCCGCGAAAAAGAAGAACGGCTCCAGGTCATAGTAGCGTGCATACCACAGCTGCCCACGGACCGTCGGCCAGTCGGTCGAGCGCGCCTGCGTGGGCGCATGCCACTGGGAGAATATAATGTATTTTTTCTGTGTTGTACAAGTGAAAGCGAAGCGAAACGCCACTGTGAGTGTTTGCGATGAAGGTTATTGCTTCCATGGACCTGGGTTGACGAGAACGATGGTATGCATAAAACCAAGTCCGACATTAAATTTAAGAAACTCTCGACTCAGAGTCTGGAGCTTGAGCCAGGATCCAGAGACACCTGGTACCTACGCCTCCGCTTCTTCAACAAAACTGCAAGCTCAAATTACACAAATAACATCTTCATTCTGTCGTTTAATAATAAGGGTATCCAATAAGGTAGTGCAAATGTAGTGCGAATGATGATTATGACAAGGATTAGCGTCTACTCTATCAAAGCGTATGCGTGGCATTCAGATAGGCGTTATGCGTAACGTATGAAGGCAAAATGTTCTTCAAGTATACGGTACTGATGAGAACAAGTGCACAAAAAAAAAAACAAAAGTTGCGGGATTCAGATGGTGCGATGTATATATTAGACAGGACGCAAGATGGATATGCAAGACGGAAGAAAGGATATTACTTGTGTATCGCAGAGCAAGGAAAATTGGAAGAAAGGAGAGAAACTTGGATATCACGGGAAAAGGAAAAAGGTGGTACAAGCCTCTATGGCAGAGATCTACTTATAATCGTCAGTCAGTCAATGTGTCGGGCGGCGCGGCGTAGAATGTCAGCCAATGTCAGCCACATGGGGGCTGGATCGCCGGGGATGGGGATGGGTGTCGTTTGGATGTACAGCACATCCAGTATATGCATATTTGTACACATGCCGGACTTGCGCCTTCACGCTGGCTCAAGTTTCGAGTGGCAACGCCAACTCGAAGCTGGAAACTGGAAGGGCTTTAATAGATCATGTCGTCCACCGGCAGCTCGCGCTTCTCGATCTGCGCGACGTTAACGGACAGCCCTGCGCCTGACCGCGCAGCAGCGCGGTGGATCATCACCGCAGCGCCTGTTGCTATGGGACGCGAAAAAAGAAAAGAGGCAGCGAATCATACCAGCGCAGATCCTCGGGGAAGCAGAAGAAAGAAACCACGCGTTACTCACAAAAGAAGCTTATGCAAAAAGCCAGCGCGCTCGAGAAGCTCGCCGCAGCGCACCACAGCGTTTTCGCGCTGCACTCCCATGGCATTTGGGTCGCGAGCATAATGCCGACCGCTGTTCGAACGTTCGAGATAATTCAATATGTGATATTGATGAATGTATAGTGGTGGTGGATGACATAGGGGCCAAAAGCAAAACAAAGGGGCACATTGATCAATGGTCATGGACGCGTCCAGAAAGGGGGGAACACCACTGACCTAGCCAGACAACGGCGAGGAAGGTGAAGGAGACGAAGTGTGCGTAGGAGCGGCTTAGAGGGTTGGTCGACTGGGGCCGGCGGTTGAATCTAAATCTACAAACCATCCATCGAAGTTTCAGCATGTGGTCACGACAGGATATGTGGGGAAGATGTGCTTTCAGGCTACTCACAAAATCGCTATCCACATCCACGTCGCCACGACAGCCTCCTGCTAGCTTCCCGAAAATATCTAGACACCGGATACACACAATAAGCGGGAGCCCGCCTTTTCGCCTTTCGCTGGATGCTCACATAGGTAGGGTGAGTTTCCGTTCACGAAACCCGCGATGATGCCGAACACGCTTTGCAGAAACGCTGTGAAGACGGCCATGCCTGCGCGTTTTTTCCAATTCCGCGTGCGTTCGTTAGCCCTCTGCATTGTTCTTCCGACGAAAGGACTGCGCGACTCACCATAAAAAGGCGTGCGGTGACAAGCCATTGCTGAGTGTTTGTGGGGTAAGGGAGAAAGGATTGGAGGAAGGAGGGGATGAAGAGGTGGATTGGCCAGAAGAGGTACGAAGAAAAGTAGAAAAGAAAGAATGTGAGCTGACTTCAATTGAACCTGAACATCTTGTTTAGGCCTGTCAAGGCAACATCGCGGCCCTTTACGTCGTTAAATTGTTGGCGAGAAGTAGCCGACTTCTGATGCTATTTATGTCACACCACACACGCGCACAGGGGTCCCTGGTGGCCTCATCCCCCTCGATTTAAAAACGCCATGGAGCGAGATTCTTGAATAATTGGTTCGCTATAGTCTTACTGGGCTAGACCCACTCTCATTTCTGTATCACTCCGATTTATACACGCGTTGCTTTTTGCATTAGCTAATAGCGCCTACTCTCCGACAGACATTGGCTGACCATACTGGCAGTCACTGGCAGCCGCCGTGCAATTAGAGAGCATCCTGATGTATGCGGTGGTAGGAGCTAGCTCGCCCGAGACAGCGGACATGCGACGAACAATATATATATTCTGAAGTGTAACCAAGCATTGCCAACTAGTACTGACTGACTTAGACTACATTTTGCTCCATAGCGCACGCCGCACATGAGCGTACATGCCTTGCCTTTGCTTTCCTGACGAGTACCGCATCAGACGACGGACGAAGGGTTGCAGTGTTATTTGGGGCGTTCATTACACAAATAGCTCATGATGATGCCTTGGCGAGATGGTCAGGGCGCTTAATTTGCTAACGCTGGCATTGCATGGCATTGCCTCTAAGACGGCGAGTGGTTAGCATGGAGTAAATTGGAACTAACATATCCTCCACGGCATGATATGACCGTTCTCGCTATTCGACTACTTTCTCTTAGCGATATCTTATGCTATGATGAAGCCTTGGGGCCTTGATTGATATAGTCATCGATTCATCTCCACGGATGAACAAAATATGCTTCAGAACGTGAAGAAAATGGGGTGTTGATTAGGCGGGTATGCAGTGCTATCATTCAATTCTAAGAAGCTATTTGCGGTCTGCAATAACGCAACACACCATCCAAGAAATTGAATTTGAAGACCATGAAAACTTCAAAATCTCTTGATTTGATAAATTGTTGTGGAATGTGGATGTTATGCTCGGCCAAGTGCGACTTCGCCGGGACACTATTGGGTGGGCCTTCATTACACAAGAACCGTGGCGCGCGATCGATCGGTGGCATTACAAAAATAGCTCGCGATGATGCGGAGAGAATTTCTTGCCGAGATGGTTAGGGCGCTTAATTTGCTTACAGTTGAGGACAAGCAAAGACATCAAATATCTCGCACGATTTTTAGGCGTTCTCACACTCATTAGATAGGTCCGAAAACCGTCGGAATAGGTGTAGATTAATTTATTGTACCCCACTGTACAACAGAAATTTTTCAATTCGCACTTTTGAAATTCCGTGGCCCAAAATTTGGCGCACCTATAAAAAAATCGCTAAAATATCGGAAAATTCATATTTAGATAGATCTCGTGAGTCTACACATGAATCCGCCAACAGATTATCGATAAAAATTCACATCCTCTCTACAAAAATTCATCAATGCCACCCAAAAGTCGAGGCCGGCCACGCAAAAAGGCTCGGAAAACACCGCAAAACGAGCCGGAACCAGCCATACCAAGTCACAGTTGGAGAGATGGAGGGCAGATAGGAAGTTACAGTGATTTTGAATCGGATCTGGAGCCTGAAGATGATGAAACCGATGTTGATGAGTGTGAGGGAAGCAAATGGTCAGGGTTTGAGGATGAAGAGTTCACTGAGAGATTGGCAGAAATGGCAGAGATGGACGATCCAAATGATACAGATTGGATTCCACCAAGTTTGCGCACGAAAAAGCAGCCGCAAAAAGGTGAGCACTGATCTCTATTGCTGAATGAAACGATTTGAATGCGACTCATCTTTTAGACCGTCCGCCAACCTATAAAAAAGGCCCAGACGTTATGAGCAAGTCTCGGAGGACTCAACAGCGGTACAAGGCGACGTTTGCGAATCAAAGCAGACTGGATTCATTCATCATCCGGCAGCCATCTCGAAGTTCCTCGACCACATCCAGTATTCCACATCGACGTCGTGCATCTGAGCGCGACGATTCTTCAGTTTCCTCGTCGAAGTCCGTTGAAGAGCTTCCGCCGCCGCCATCATCGCCAGGGTCAGAGCCTGCGATCCAACCAAATCAGGACATCGATATTCCAAATGCAGCAAGCGATGACGGCGACGAACCGGGTGATGAAGACATCCAACCTGACACACTGGACGAGGCTGATCAAGAGAGCTGGGAGCATGAGTTGGATTTGGGTGTCCAGGGCACGGGTGAAATCAAAGGCTGGGATGTTCTGCGCACTCAAATCAAAGCCGATCTCAAGAAGAATCACAAGCGACTTGCCTTGACGCAGATCAACCAGCTGATCATTCTTTCCAACTTCGCGACACTTCGATTGAAGGGGGCCTCACGGATTCGCGCGAGCGAAGAGATTGCGAGGCAGTGGCATGAAGGAGAGGGTGTGTGGTTTGCGCGCCGGGTACGAGCACTTGCACGACATTATCAGGTTTTCGAGCAGCTTCCTATCGAGCACCGTGGCGGGTACAAAAATGCTCGCACCCTTCTCTGTGATGAACGCGTAAAGAAGAGCTCACTCGATTTCCTTCAAGTTTCACGTCTCCCATCGGGGAAGGTCACGCCAAAGATCTTCCAGAATGCACTGAACACGACGATCCTGCCAGATCTCGGAATCACAACTGCACGTCCACTCTGCAAGCGTACCGCGGCTCGTTGGTTAATCAAGCTTGGTTGGCGTCACACTCTAATCCGGAAAGGCGTCTATATGGATGGCCATGAGCGTGTCGATGTCGTCGAGTACAGGCAGAACGTGTTTTTGCCTGCGATGGCCAAATATGAAGCACGGATGACACATTACGAAGGACCTGACCTCATTCCTGTCCCGCCGAACCTCCAGCCAGGAGAAAAAGAGGTCGTTCCAAATTTTCATGACGAGAGCAGCTTCCATGGGAATGAATCGATGCGCAGCGCTTGGCTTCGAGCAGGTGAACAACCTCTACGGAAGAAATCTCGAGGGCGCATCATTCATGTATCAGCTTTCATCAATCCGATTACTGGTCGACTCATTCTTCTCGATGCGGACGGGAATGTGGTTCGTGACTCAATGAAGATTATCTATCCAGGCTCTAACGGCGATCCTTGGTGGGACTGCGCGCAACTCCTTCAACAAATGGGAGATGCGATCGACATCTTTGAAGCTGCTCATCCCAATAAAATCTCATTATTCATCTTTGATCAATCGTCTGCTCATGCTTCCCTTCCTCCTGATGCTCTGAAAGCTTTCGAGATGAACAAATCCAATGGTGGGCGGCAGAGACGTCAACGCGATACTGTGATTCCCATGAATAACCCCACTGCTGAACATCGAGGGAAAGAACAGAAGATGACGCTTCCTGATGGCCGACAAAAAGGCCTGCAACGGACACTTGAAGAGCGCGGCTTTAAGGTTTCTCACCTTCGCGCAAAATGCGCACCTGTTTGCCCGATTGAGAACCAGGATTGTTGCATGGCGCGTTTGCTCAGCCAGCAAGACGACTTCAAGAATCAGATCTCGATGCTGGAATCATACATTTGTGGTCGTGGTCACGAGTGCATCTTCCTTCCGAAATTTCACTGCGAGTTGAATCCAAGGGGTATGCCAGAAAAAAATGATATATATCATGTCGATTTACGAAAATAAGCAAATTTTGGGTCCCCTCCCCCCCCCCTTCCTTCCTAAAATGGACATTTTTGATGGCCGGAATGATCCGGGCATACTAAATATAGTATGTGAGCTCCATAACCCGACCATGGGCTTGTGGTCTTAGTGCCAATTATCTAGCATGTTGTGTCTCTGTGCCACAGAACACTTCCAGTGCAGTGTTTGTGGTAATGGAGATTGTTGTGCAGCAGTTTATATAGTCCTAGGCACCATGATTGGGAAGCAAAGCTAAGCCTACACAGTAGCAGTGTATATATTAAGATGGTGGGGAAGTTGGAAACAGTATGGGTGCTGTGGGCAACTTAAAGGGCACAGTGTCCAGGTCACAGACAATTACTTAATTGTTAATAGTGTTGGATCATTGGTGCTACTTAGACTAAAGCTGTCAGTAATGCTGAATCCTGAATCCTAATAGCATAAATATATGAAGACACATACTGAGAAGCACTTGATGAGCTTGCTGTAGGTGCAAGAGTAGTGCTTGACAAGCTCTGTGTGGCTTGAGACACAGGTATTTAATGCAAATGAGTTTTAATTGCTAATTAAATTGTGCCAAATGTCAATATACAAGGATATGAGGTTGTAAATGCAATTAAATTTGACTTTTGAGCACCATACAAAGTATATATAAGAAAAAAAAATAAGCCAATCTGACATACCCCCCCTCCCTACCCCGATATGTCGGATTTTGCTGGTGCATACCCCTTGGTTGAATCCCATCGAAATGGTAAGGATATTTTTATTAATGATCTTTAATCTACTGTAATTGACACATTTTCTTAGTATTGGGGATGGTGTAAATATCGCTATCGAGAAGTCGACAAGAAAACCTTCCAGATTGCAAAGGATGCCGTCAAGCAATATCTTGAAGCCTGTCCGACTGATGTGATACGGCGGTTTATCAACCGATCTTGGTGCTTTATGAGTGCATATCGGATTGGATTGACAGGAAAAGCAGCAATGTGGGCAGTTACACGGCAGAGACAGCATCGACAAGTGTCTCGATCTGTGATGATGCACCTGGAGGCTGTTCTCAACCCAAATCAGTAATTTTTTCGCAGATTAGATAAGATAAATTTTCATTTCTTTTGCTCAAAAATTTGGCGCAGGTAAAAACACGTGGGAAAAATCCGAAAGGGCCATTTTTAGGCTTCTCTCACTCGTCCGAGTTCAAATCTGAAGTCAGATTTCCCGTAAAAAAATTGGTTCACACGTTATCTAATTTGATGTCTTTGTTTGTCCTCAACTGTACACTGGCATTGCATAGCATTGCCTCTAAGGCGGCAGATAATTAGCACACATCCTTCATGGTATAAATCGTTACTTATATGACCGTTTTCTATTCCAGTACAATAGATGATGTTAGCAATATCTTATGTTATGATGAGGCCGCGTAGGTAAATGCTTGAGCATTCTGCCATTCTGGGTTAGAATCGGAGTTGTAATGTCTGACCCCGCAGGTCGCAGGGCACTAATGTTTGCTCTCTCTTCACTTGTTCCAAATTGTTCCTTCAACTAAACACCCTCATCACTAACTATATTTCAATCATAGATATAATACCCCAGCCATGAGTGAAAACAAACCGTCAATCCTCAAGGAGAACCGAAGGACACCAGATAAATTACCGGTGAGTAATACTTGAATAAGTATTCGCATGCTCGACTAAGATCACTATGATCATGATAAGGCAAAAGAGGCTAGCGCAATGCCCCTGGACCCCGATAATCCATATTTTTTCGAGCATGCTTATCCAAAGCCGGATGGTGATTTGTGGGAAATCCTGCTGAAGCCCGAGCTCGAAGCCGATACCACACGTTGTGATGCATGGAAAGACGAAGTTCAAAATCTATTGATTTTCGTAAGTATTTTACCGTGATCTCGTTTCTTTGCTGATATTCCTTGAAGGCCGGTCTATTCTCTGCGGTGGTTACTACTTTCATCATCGAGTCATACAAGTTCCTCCAGCCAGATCCAAACGCTACTATCGTGGGGTTACTCTTTCACATTGCAAACAGTCTGAACAACACCTCCCCCCTTCCGCCCTCCTTTGTTCCAGTGCCATTCTCGCCGACATCATCGTCTGTCCGGATCAATATCTTCTGGTTCATCAGTCTGATCCTTTCTCTAACGACCGTACTCGTAGGCACCATTTCGCTCCAGTGGCTCCGTGAACACCAATCGTATCCCGACGTTTCTTTCAAAGAAAAGTTAGCCATATTCCACATGCGTTCGGAAGCTCTTGATGTGTGGCGTGTACCGCAAATCTTTTCAGCTCTTCCAGTACTCCTCCAAGCTGCCCTCGCCTTATTTTTAATAGGGCTGATCGATTTCATATTGCCCCTCGGACGAAAGCTTACAATTCCGGTCTCTATCATCATTGCGCTTACCCTCTTTTTCCTGGCTGCTACCACAGCTCTCCCGACGTACCAAGGATTTTTGTTCTTGACCGGTTTCTACCCATACACCCAACCTCCATCTCCGTGTGCATTTAAATCTCCACAATCGCGCTTTCTGTTGTCTATCTTTGCTCCCCTAATCCACGCACTCTCTTATGTGATATTTCAGGTCTATAAGCACAAAGACTTCTATCCTTCTATATTCCGTCGGCACACAGCACTTCCTTATCTACACAATGTCTTGCAGCAGAGGACGTGGCCTAATTTCGATCGGGCATGGCTCAGATTACGGGATGCATACCACCAATGTATTCTGGACAAGGATCCTGGGCTGTATAAGCATCAACAGATGTGGAGTCGGTATGATTCCTTTCCTGTTAGTGATATAACACGGTATCTTGTCAAGTCCGTCTTGGAGACTCCTTCTGTCAAAGACCTGGATGTATTCCTCGGGGCAGCCGTTCACTGTTTTCAGCAAATTTCTGCTTCTATATGGACGGATATCCAAAACGCAGATAAATTTCTTTTGCAATTGAAAGTTCGACACAATGATTACTTCGAAAAGTTACATGGGAATCCGTCTTGCTCCATTTCGAATTATCTCTTTAACAGTGGATATTATGAAGTTGATGAAGACAACGAACCAGCGGGGTCTCTGCAAATATGTAATCAGGATCAGCTATTTCATTTTCTTGGTCTGATCCATAAAAACCATCCTTCACCAAATCTTGGCCTGTACCGACAAGAATTGTGGTCGTGTATAATTTCAAACATCCAAACACTACCTCGGGCTATCCTTGTTCCTAAATCCTTTCCTCTGATACCCACTCTTTTGGAGTTTGATGTACTTCAGTCTGTTTTTTCCTCTGGTGAGTAGTTTTATTGGAGATCTGTTAGAAACTTGTAAACCAACTAACAAGTGTTGTATAGAGAAAGCTACTCCACTGGAAGCTGCAATAAATATCATCAGGGAAGTCTTCAAGTCAAGTGCCAATCATCGCATTTCACGAGATCAATTTCTGAACTCCTTGTATACACACTCCCACATGGCTGTTGTGCTTGATCAATTGGCATTTTCGACTGCGTCTAATTTGCAATGGACAACAGCGGCGTTGGCACTTGAAGTAGCTCAGGAACTTTTTGAAGTAATTGGCTCCATCTTTGAAAGGATAGAGCCGGCATGGAGGGCCCTACCCATGGATCCCCGGCTACAGCAGCATCTCCAAAGCCTGCAGCCTCGGACATTCATGTTTATGCACGTGCTCAATATATCTCTATCTTCAAGTTTGTTGCCAACCATCTCAGCGACGAAACTTTATCCAACTCAGAAGAACAAAATTCCGGGGAAGATACACCAAGTGTCCTATTTTATCTGACCGCAATCTTTTTGTGGCGGTTCTTGGATCACATACCGCTTTCACATTGGGGTCAACTCAAGAATGCGGACTCCGGCTCGTTTGGCCAAGGACTCGTGTCCTTACTTGAGACTTCGCTGCAGTATAGGTCCTGGACTCGGGCAGTCAGCAAGAAGAATGAGGTGCTCGAGACACGTTTCGCGCAGAAGGTGCACTCCAAGCGGAAAGCCAAAGACATAGATAGATTTTCCGAGGAGTGGTGGGATTTGCTCATCGAATGCGGCCGCTACATCGGACTGAAGGCCACTGCACAGGGTATTCATGTTCTACCTGTTATTGATTCAGTCGACTAATCAACCTTTAGGTCCTACTGCGACCGAAGAAAGTGGTCAAAAAACTCGTCCCAGTTCCTCGTCACAACACGAGCAGAATACTGCGGTAGTTGTCACCACCCTTACCACCCCATCTTCACCTTTAGCATCTCCCGCGATCATCTACAACTCACCAGCGTCGACCGCGCTCGAACCGGATGGTAACGTCGCCGGTCATAACGAGATTTCGCATACAAGCTTGCCATCTGTGTCATTGATGCGCACGGTCAGTCACGATGACCATGATAAAGACACGATGCGACAAGCACATTCTGACTCACCAACGACCACCAAGCATATGGCGGAGACGAACAAAGTCCTCCCAGTAGATCCCATCCCCAATCTTCCTTTCACGCACTTACAAACATCTTGGGCTGTTAAAATCCTCCCGGGATTCGTCTTCCGGAGAGCGATCACCCTGCCTCCGAATCAGCAGTCAAATCTCCATCGCCATTGCAGACCCCACCGCAAACCGCCGCCGGCGGTACAGGTCCGCAAGACATCGCGGCGGACGCTTTCGGCAATGAACAGGTCCCAGTTCAGGCTGGAGCGCCTCATTTCACAATCGAATTCGAGTCGCCCGTTGCGCTGGAGCAGAACGAGCTGGTGGAAGTAGCAGACCGCGGCGATGGAGCTCCAGATGACCAGCCAAAGTTGGAAGATGCGGTCATGCACATCAACCCCCCGAATTAGGCGGAAAGCTCGCGAGTGGTCCAGCGAGTCGTGAGCGACCTTTTCAAGGACAATGATCTAGGTAGAGAAGATGCTTTCTTGAATTTGATGGTCGACAGGATATGAACGTTCAGACTTTCAGTTCTTTATTGAAAATTTGATAAATCTTTGAAAATATTCACTTACTTTGTACGATCACTTTTTTATGTTCGATTGTGTGATTGTCTGTAATACCACTAGTCGTGTATGTAGCTTTGGATATTGATCAGATGGACGTGTATCGTGGAGAGAGCCATGAGAGGTAGAAAATCCGAAATTTGAACATAAGAGAAAAGGGTGCTTTGAGCGTGCGTGATGGTAGACGATCAGCTTGCCACAACGCAAGCCAGAATACGGGCAGGCAAGATTTTCGCCAACTAGTTAAGGAGAAATATGACCTAGATCCGTAGGACGTCAAGGAAGGGCATGTTGCATTCGGTGGAAATTTGCATTTGAAGCCTAATAGTTATAAGACAATCTAATAAATGGAAGGTTTTTATGGATGTTTTTAAAGGAAATGTGGCGGAAGCTAGTAGACGAGGACTGACCTATCAAATAGCCAGCGTCTATAGCCGTGAGCAGCGGCAAGCTTTGCCTCCACATCGACAATAAATGTATTAGTCTGACAGACTCTCAAAGGAAAAGAATATAAGATCCAAATACCTATCTTGATAAACGGGCCAGGTTCAATTTGTTACCATTAGAGTTTGCGTTATGTGGACGGAAGCCATGCATGTGTATTTGCTCAAAAAGAGAGAGCGCCGAGAGGACAAGATGGCATGGAGACTTGCATACGACGGAAGGAATCGAAACGGAGAAACGGCTAGTAGAGTTCCTAATCTAGGTATGGATTCCATATCCTAGCTTGAAGTTAAAAAGGACACGAGCTCATCGTTGGCGGTTCGAGTCGACATGCCACGCCAAGGATGGTTGAATTCAAATTTTCAATGGCCAGCATGAGATAATGTTTGTAGCACTGAATCCATGTCCATCCGAAAAAGCTGACAGGATTCCTTGTCGAGTGCCGGCACTGATTACAGGCCAGCTAGTTGCATATAGCAGATTTACAGGATTGAGATGAAGGTGAGATGCAAGTTGGTCACCGTCTATGAAGCGGTTGCAACTTGTCATAACGCGGGGATCCCGGGCCGGCCATGTATCATTCGAACAGACAATCCCAGGGTCCGAGTCGTCGAGCAGTTTGCAAAAAGCTAAGTTCTTGCCAACATGCACAAGACGTGCATGCAAATGACTATAAGGGTATACACTATCTACGTAGTATGTATATAATAGCCTGAACGAAGATTAGCAAAAATCTAGATGGCAGCAAATATTATAAAAAAGTTGGGGAGAAAGGAAAGAGGCGCCGTAGGCAAAAATGCTCTACCGCTTCCTGCCCAACACCTTCACCAACGCCGTCTTCAGCACGCCCACCGCCTTCTCCGTCTCCTTCCGCGTCAGCGCGCTCGTCAGCGCCAGCCGGATGCTCGGGCGCGTCTCCACCATCTCCTGCCCCCGGAGCCGCTTCGCGCGCGTCACGAGCACGCCCTGCGCCAGCGCCTCCTCCACGACCTCCTGCAGCAGCCGCTCCTCCGCGTCGTAGTCCACCTCGCGCTCCGCGCCGCTCTTCGCGGGCAGGATCGACGCGGAGTAGATCGCGGTCGCGTGGTGCGTCTTGCTCGGAGTCAGGTGCGCGGGCGGCGGGAGGAGGAGCGCGGGCGCCTGCGGGCGCACGTGGATGTGGATGATCGGCGAGGCCGGGTGCGAGGGCACGGTGATGCAGTCGATGCGGTCGAGGATCGCGCGCGCGGCGCGCACGTTCTCCTGGAGGGTGGCGAAGATGGACGGGGTGTTGCGGAAGATGTTGATGCCTTCCGAGGCGCTGACGGCGAGGAGGGCAGGCATCGAGGCGGAGAAGACGAACGAGGGGCCGTTGATCCGCTGGTGGTCGACACGGTGCGCGACCCGGCGCAGAAGCCTCCGCCGGCGGCCAGCCAGTGGCGCAGGAACCCACAGCATGTCGACTTTGGAGGCAGGGACGTTGTAGAGCTCAGTGAGCCACGGCCTGTTCTGCCGACAGTTCCGAAGGAGTAGGTTTCGTCGAGGATGAGGCGGAATTTGTACTTGTACTTGAGCTCAATCTAAATGACGATGAGACAATGAACAGTAAAACATATTGAAGACTAACAATTTTAGGGAGATCAACCATGGCGCCGTCTTCTGGAAAATACCCTCAGTACAATGAAACGACGGGTCAGGGGTCCACGACGTTTCTTCCTCTCTTTCTCGATGGAAATGAGGACCTCTTCCAAGCTGTTCAAGTCGTTGTGGTCGAACCAACGAACAGTTGACCGAGAAATCTGGATACCCTTTTGAATTGCAAAGTTCACGGAGCGGTCTGCAACGATGATGTCGCCACGCTTGCAGAATGCAGGGATAACGGAGGAGATAGTGGAGAATCCCTGGGAGTAGAGAATAGCAGCTTCTGTACCCAAGAAGTCGGCGATGTCGTTTTCCAAATCCATGTGCACATCTGCTCCCGAATCAGCAACAAGAAAAGTCTCAGCCGCGACTCAGCCCCAACTCACCAAGGGTACCATAGAAGCCTGGAGGACCACAGCTGCCCAAGCCGTATTTGCGCAGCGTGTCTATCGCGCGTTGCTTGATCTGCTCATTTCCACCCAAGCCCGTGAAATTGAAGCTGGCGAGGTTGGTTGCCGTTTTGCCAGTGGAGACCAGTTTGGGTTTGGCCCCGTTTGGACCTGCGATGATGGGCACTGCTGCCAGGTCAGATTCATCGACGGTGCTTAGAGGTTGTGCAAGGGGTTCGGGAATCCATTCGTCGACGAGTTCGTCACTTCCTGAGGACGACAAGGTGATGAATGTGGCCTTTCGTGTGGTAACAACGTGGAAACATACCTTGTCACTAAACTTGATGAAGTTTTTTCCGTTCCTATCTGCCCGAGTCCTGGATTGAAGAAGGGTACGAATGGCAAATATAATAAGGATTAGTTCTAGTAAGGTTCGTCCGGGGTCGTTCTGGTGAGAGCTCTTGACATATCGTTGAATTACAGCTGAACCGGGAAGTTTGTCGAAAGTCGTTTGCGCGGTCGTCAGGAGTATTCTAGGAAATCGAAGAGAGGCGCCAATGTCGCGGTGGTTGAGTTCATGTTGGCTCAGCACCACCCAGACGAGGCTCCAGGAAGGTGTATGGAAAGAAGCGTTTCTTGCCAACGTCGAACTATCCTCGATTACGTAATATGGTTGCATTACTCATCATACATTGGTCAGACACCCGTAGCCCCGTACGAACTGCGCACGCCGCACTGGGCGCCGTTGCGCATGCGAAGCTTTATGGCCGATTTTTCCACTATGTAAGTAGTAGAGATATCTGTTGCGAACGAGCTCGTAACTTTTACTGGCATTGCAGAGGCAGAGGCATTATGTACGCTACTGTACACCGAAACGACAACGAAGAAATCAGTGATGATGTCAACGCAGTGCATGCCAAAACCCATCTAATCTTATTATTCATGAGCTGTTCAATATCCAAAGAGCTTCCCAAATTTGGACCTATCTGGCTTCAGCTGTGGCAGAACATGTGAACGAATGTTAGATGAAGAAGACTGTAGAGGTGAGTACTACTCAGTAAAGGTCAGATGTTACTAGCCCCGAATTCGGAGTACACTAATCTTGGTGAGGATATCACAAAATCATCGCTACGTACAAATTCCACTACGTTCCAGAAGCAGACAGAATTAGACGCGCGTCCTTGCATGGCCATCAGTTAAGCGCGCAAGTTACCTTTTTAGGACTGCGCAGGATTCCAGAATTTTCTACCACGCTCCGGTGGGTGCCACCCTCTTCGAGCGCTGCCTGACATAGCGTCCACGTAGGTCGACGCGCGTACAGCTCGTCGAGGTATAAATACGGTCGAACATCCTAGCATTACTTCCAACATCATATCTCTCGAATCTCAACACACAACTGCTACTTCACTCTAACTTCAAACTTCATCTGCTCTTTCAAACATGACCAACGTCTTCTTCTACGAGCCCTTCTACGACTTTGATCGCTTCATTGAAGAAGCCTTCCGGCAAGTCAAGACCCAAAGTCGTTGCCTCAGCGGCAGCAGCCTAATGTCGACAGAGCCGTGAGGTCAATCAAACCAAGGTAACATAATCAGCATTTTCTCCGTACAATCGGAAATCACTCACCATTCAATTTAGGATGGACCTCCACGAGAACCATGAGAAAAACATTGTCACGGCCTCCTTTGAATTCCCCGGGATTCCAAAGGAGAATATCGAGATCAATATCCACAACGGCCGACTCATTGTATCTGCTGAAACAAGCAATCGAGTGACTTCGATGAGAGCGGATACGCCGTTCACGAACGCCGATTCGGGAAGTTCTCCCGAACTCTGCAGCTACCACAAGGCATCAAGGTATGCAGGCTTATTGATACGAGTAACGCAATCTACTGACTATGTATCAAGGAGGATGATATCAAAGCATCAGTGGAGAATGGTGTTCTGACGGTAACGTTTCCCAAATCGACGCCAGAACTCGCACCAAAGCGCATCCAAATTGCTTAATTCGAAAGAATACCAAGGACCACTTATATTCCCAGCCAATTCGGGAGGTAATTCCCTTGCATACTGTAGCATAAGATTTATCGTTGTAGCCGAATTGTAAATATTTTTATAATCAATATTCAATACCCTTTCACTCAAATCCTGCACGACTCAATCTCCCTGTAAGGATACAAATAAACAAATAAACATAATCCAAGGATCACACCCTTCAGCGCTTTCACGTTTCCGCAATTTAGGAGATATACAAAGTATTTTCTATTTAACAAGGAGCGAATGCACCACCGTTGAGTTGAATCTTGCCGAATATTCCGAAACTACGCTCGTTGTCATTTGCTTTCCATAGCTGATCATCGTATTCAACGCGAACACGGAAATGCTGGTATCATCGCGACAGGCGCAGTTCAGGTTCAACAGCGCATTCGCCTCGTCGGTTACCGACGCAACCGCGTTGCCAAAATTTGAACCCCTTGAGGCCCAGCCGGACCTAGACGTGAATAAATGTTCAGCACTCGAGCTCGAGATTATTTTGGAAAAAACTCGTCTGACTCAGTGATATAGATCTTTTTTCCTGGACACGCAGCTTTCAAGGCGGGATCAACGGTCTTGAATACGAAGTCGCCGGCTTGTCCTGAGGTCACGCTGCCATCGTAGAATGCGCTGCAAGGTATTAGTTATAAAAAAATCCGCTAAGTCCGGCGTCGTATAGACTCACTGGGCGTTTGCTCCCACAAAGTCAGCGCCGCAGAGCGTAGGGTTGTCCCGAATTGTGACCCAAGTGTGAACGGTAGAGACAGGGGTGCTAACGCCAACCGATCCAAGATATCCTTTGGGAAGGCACTTAGCCTTTTTTGGAAAGAAAGATTATTCTGTCCTACGTACCTCGAACATCATAGACCTCAGGCTCCTAAACCAGCCTCTCGTGACGAGAATCCATATCTAATCTAAAAACAAACAAGATACAACAGTACTTGAGATGGGGAGTCTCGTCAGAGAGGCTGGCAAAGTTTGGATTCGGTGATCGCGGGCATACCGAGTAACGCGTAACATAGGACGAACTTGGGACGAACTTCGAATAAACCAGCCTCATTATATTTCGATTTGTCAGCACAGTGTTGAGTTCATCTTCAAGCCTCTGGGTCAGTTTATGGCAGCTCTGAGGTGCTATACCTGGAAATTGGCAATACAATTTGGATTTGAAGTTAAAGCAAAGTCAAAGGAGTGAATTTTGTTTCATTTTAATGTCCCTATCAGTGATTTTAGGCTTTGTTTAGGCTCTCTGCAAACTTCTCAAATTGTTAATTCATTGGGTTGCATTTGGGGCTCATTTTCACTCATGTTTACTGCTATTCAACTTCCATTAAATTATATGGTGAGCTAGAAAGAATAAAGCAAACAAAATTTGAGCAGAACAGCCCACACTGGCAGAGACAGGCTCATGTGACAATGAGCTGTCATTGAAAAATCTGTGCTGTACCATTTTTGGCTGAAAATCTCTAATTTTTCTCATTTTCCTAGTCTTCATTGGCACATCTGCCCAACAATCAAAAGAGCTGGACGAGGCTACATGCATAGAGCAAATGCGAGGGCAGTTGCTCCAGTCAATTCTGTGACGGAATGGTGACTTAGGTGCTGACAAACCGAAATATAATGAGGCTGGTTTATTCGAAGTTCGTCCCAAGTTCGTCCTATGTTACGCGTTACTCGGTATGCCCGCGATCACCGAATCCAAACTTTGCCAGCCTCTCTGACGAGACTCCCCATCTCAAGTACTGTTGTATCTTGTTTGTTTTTAGATTAGATATGGATTCTCGTCACGAGAGGCTGGTTTAGGAGCCTGCATAGACCTTGGCCATAATATTATCAGGGCTGTCATTTACCTAGGTTTTGTGTAAGCAAAGAACTTATTCCGTCGCCCAAATGAACCGTACTTCGTTTCCTATAGTTAGTCCGATATACCTCCCTGCGCCATATGTGCTATACGCAGCACGGAACGTCTGGACATCATTGCTGTTCATGCACAGATCAGGAAAGCTGAGATAGGAAGTCAGCTTAGAGTGCTCACTTTATTCCCGTCAATCCAGCGGCAATAGTCGTCTAGTATACACCAACATCCGGCGGTCAGCTAGTCTGCTATACAAAAATATATTTCTAGCCTAAAACAACTTACTTCGACATAGATTCCCGCCATGACCTGTAGTCCGAATGATGCGGCTGCGGAAGAGGCCAAATCGAGAGCATTGCAGTCAAAGCCGATGATACGGATAGCACCAAACCCTTGGGATTGGGCATCACTAGCGACTTGATTCCACTATGGAAAGCCGTCAGCACGGTCATCAGGTATGAAACCAAAAAACTTTACCTGGGCTTGGGTACGACAAGTATATGTTCCTGTACCGCCAATGCTGTTTGAGACTGTGAGACCAGCGAAGTGATTGGTGCAAGAGCAGAGAGCACTGGCATGAAGAGGAGGGCAAGTCTGGAGAATACCATCTTGATACCTGAGTAGGATTAATGTGTCTAGTGAAAAGCAGATCTATTGAGCCTTTTATATGTTGTAGACTCATGGGTGCCTCCGATCTGATTGCTGCTATGAAGAAGCCAGAACAAAAGTGCGGAACCAATGATTTCTTCCACAATAAGAATATATTACTCTGTTCCGGATTCGATAGGCTCATCTGTTTCATACCCATAATTTCACGTTAATGTCATTTAAATGGTAGAGCTTGTTGTGTTAAATTTAGGCAGCGATAGGTTCACGCCTGTTCAAACGGAACAGATCAAATGCAACACAAGAAGCTATTGACAGCCTATGGGTAAAATGCGTTCATATGGATTGTGAGTACCTCAATTAATTACAAATTTGTGAGTGCTTGAGCCTGAGCTATTGGGCCGCAAAGATCACCGTAAGGCGGACAAATGGCAAAGTATGCTTTATCTCGGAAGCGGCGCAACCTCATCTTGATCTTCTGACTTCAGCTTTACTACCAGTTGATCAATGTACATTGCACGCCGATCCGAATGGAAGGTGATGATTACCCACAGCCATATGGCTTCCAGGATACTCATCTTCGCTCAACGGTGAGTGCAGACCATTTATGCAAAGCATAATCAGCTGTTCACCATTTCCATTCCGATACCCAGAGCCACGTCCGAACATACAGGAAAAATGGTTGAACACGCCGAAATCAATCAGTGGAAGTTCTGTGATCCGAAGGGTACTATACCAATCGAGTCGTTGATTCACGTTATTACTGTATAACAAGAGGTATAGAGATGACTAGGAAAAAATATAGGTAGATCAGCAAACCGTCACATACCGTGTCGATAGAGGAGCAAGATAAACGAAACTCAAAGCATGCATACAGAGAAAATGAGACGTTACAAGGTCGTAAACTCGTCCAGCCAGGGTATAATCAGTCGTCCGTATACAAAGTCCACCGCATTACTTCTTGTCTTTATCGAAGAAAGCCACGAGCTGCCCAATCGGCACCTTCCAATCGGCTTGGGCATCGCGATCGGCTTCGTGAGCGACTCCCGACTCTGCTTCCTCAAGATGAGCGGGTCCACGAACTTCGTCCCCCCAAACCCAACGCCCGTCCCAGAGGACGTCCCCGACAGCCCGCCCGTGCCCGGCCCACTCCCACCGCCGCCGAGTCGCTCAGTGGACTTGGAGCGCATCTTGTTCGTCCGCACGGCGCGACGGACGGCAGGTTGTGCGGGTTGAGGACGGCAGGCGGTCGTCCCGCTCGCGCCGGCGATATTGGAGAACCATACGCGGACTGCGCGCGGAGGCGCCGGCTGGACAGCGGCGACGGCGACGCGGATGGCAGCCTTGTAGTCCCCCATCCCGACTGCCCATCTTCAAGCTGCCCGCATTGGCGCTGGCACCGGCGCCCCCCAGCCAGCCGCAGCCCCGAGGCCTTGCCCACCGTCTCCCCGCCGAACCACTCGTCGTCGTCGTCATCATCCTTGGGCAGGACCCAGCGGCGTTGACGAGAGCTCGTCCGGCGCGACGATCGGGCCGCCAAGCGCGACCGTGTACCGCTTCCGCGGCGTCGGGCTGACGCTCGCCTGCCGCGACGTCTCCTGCTCGGCGCAGGCAAGCTCGCATTGCCGACGGCGTAGGGCTAGGGCTGATCGCGCGCGCAGCCGCTGCGACCGTGGCCGACATCGGGTCGGCGACGACATGCGCCCCGTACGACGACGCCGCCGACGAGAACGACCCGGAGGAATACGACGTCGACGCCGCGGACAGTGGGCCGGAGGTGGTACTAGTATTGGCCGGCAAGGAATCGCGATAGGCTGCGCGCGCTTCGTTAATGACCCCGGGGGTGAATTGGGCGGCGAGAACGCGTCGGGGGGAGAGGTATAGTCGCCCTGCGGGTATGGCAGGCGTGTTCCCGAGACGTTCTTCTGGCGGCCAGGGGTGGGCTTGTAGAGTCGGTTGCGGAGGTGGGGATACGGCGGTGGTGTGGGGTGCTCGGAATCGAGGACCCCGTATTGTTCTGCAAAAGACAGACGACATCACCTGCGCGGGGGCGACGATGGACGTATATTGGCCCTCGGTGCAGAGGACATGTTGCGGGGCCGTTGCCAGTTTCGCCATCTCCCTCCCAGCTCTCCGACCCGCCCTTGGAGCTCAGACACTTCCTCGCGCATTTCTTGGAGCTCCTGCTGAGCTTGGGGCTGCTGTTCACCTTTCGTCGATGTCGTATCAGTTTTGGACTTCTCCTTGTCCACAAGCCATCGTTCAACGTCGTTCATTCGTTCCTCCAAAGCACGGACATGGCCAACAGTCCATTTTTCCAACTTCTCAAATCGCTTTGCGATGGCCAAGAGGGTACCAGGAACATCCAATGTTCCTTGAGCATTGAATTGCGCGTAGAGAGGCGGAGCTTCCGAGAAGGTGACGAAGATATGGTGTCCGTCGTTCGCATTGGAGATGGAGTTAGATTTGGCGCCATATTGGACAAACTAGGCCGCGAAGGTGTAGGCGAGGACGGCGAGGGAGGCGCAGGCTTCCTCTGGGGCGGCGCAATAGGAATATTTAAATTGGAAAATGAGGGATCATTGTATTGGATTGCGCGTTGGAGGGCCATTCCTTCTCCTTTCCCTTGCTGCTCTTCTTTCTTTGTCTCGCTCCTTAGCTTCCTGGATAACCTGTTGCGCCGGAGTCAGCGGTTCTTTTTCCTTTGAAGGTGTGAGCTTGTTCCTGGCCGCCGCCCACCAACTCGTGTCCGACTTCTGGGAGCCGGCTGGAGAAGGAGGGTTGGGCATAGTCTGGGAGCGGGACGGAGGTGGGGGCAGAGATCGAGTGCTGTCCATCATGGCCAAAACACGCTCCTCGACATGTTTACGTGGTGAGCTTCCTTCGTTAGGATAGCTTCGGCCTCCCTTCGACTGCGATCGCGCTCGCGCTCGGCCTGAGCCTCCAGCTCTGCGTCAGAGAGCAAGCTCGGCGACTTGATTCCGCCCACGAAGTCATTCACCCGCTGCACGAAGCTTGCAGCGAGGTGAGAAACTGAAGATGAGGGAGATGGAGACCGTCTCCATTTCGCAGGATCCTCGTCTTCATCGTCCTCGTCTGAGCCGTCCTCAGAGTCAAGTGGATCGATTCCAGTTGATGTATCCATAACGAAGCCATTGCGAAGTGGTGATGGTGGTCGAGGTGATGACTTCCGTCCAGCATCGGGCTACACGCGTTTGTTAGCATACATGTGCATGCACGGCTATTTCCCAGCGAAACGACCTCAGATTGAAAATGGACGAACCAGGCTCAGAGATCCCACCGGTGCAGTCATCCGTCGCTGCTGCTTCGATTCTTGGCTCCCGCCCTGAGATGGGGGTTGTAGATTTCCATGGATGGATTGGTTAACCCAAGAAGGAGAAGTCGCCATCCTAAATTCTGATCGTCGTCGTCGACGGATGAGATTGGGCACTCAACAACGAGGATGGTATTTCGCATGGCTTACCTTTGAAATAATGTTAGTTAGTCTTACCTGGTGCTATCGAAAGGCTTATGCAGGGCCCGTGGCCCAAGAAGCCGCCTGTACCAACGTCGTATGGTGCGGGACTGGGTGCTGTGAGTGCTCACTGCTGGACAGTGCTCAGGCTGGTCGAGTTCAAGGGGAACGCGAATGTCACGTGAACGATGTCCGTTGATCTCCCCTGAATTCAAATTGAAATTCTGCGCAGACGCAAACAGTTCATTGGAAATCCAGTCGTATGTAAACAATTCATGAAAACTACTAGTAATCAGTACACAGGAACGGCTGAATTCAAAGGAAATATACACATTCAAGACACAGAAGGTAATAATAGGCGTCGTCGGCAGAACTACAAGACGGTAGCTCGCGCCGTCTCTTGTGTCTGCATCGATCCGGAGGGCATCATCACAGTAAGAATGCCGTTTGACATCGTCGCTTGGATATCTTCATCCTACAGCCACCATGTATTTAAGTACACAGATCGCGAGATGCGAAAACTTTCATGAACACACCTTAACACCTGGCGGGGGATTCAGCTTTCTTGAGAAAGTCTCGAATTGACGCGAACGCTGCGCAAGACGGTCACTCGTATCGGCCTCATCCGCGTTTCTCGTTGCGGCGGCCACGGTGATCTTGCCTTCATGAATATCGATATTTACATCGTCCCTCGGTACGTCGGGAATTTCGAACTTTTTGACAACCATATTTCTTGCAGCGGTTTCCATTCTATGGCAAAACGCGTGAGAATGAGATGAATAGAGTTATTTGAGCCGACCTTACTTATTTTGATCTATCCAGTAAAGGTTTGTGAATTTGGAAAAGTTGCCTATCTGTTAATGAGGTAAGAGTGCTCGAGGTTGACAAGCGACCGGACATACCTCTACGTTGAGAACTAGTTTGATGACGGTTTATGTTGTCGTAAATTTGGCCAGATGCATTTATACTGTCCTGAATTTCCACTCCATGTACCCAAATTCTATGGGATGTGGAATATGTCTCGCAAAACAACCCCATGTCTAAGGACAGTGATGATGCATACTGACGTTCTTCTGACGTCGACCCCTCACCATAAACTGACCAGTTGACCAGGTTCAATGGCTTGGTACTCCACTCAATTCAACTACAAGAATACCTAGAGTTCGAATGACCAGTTTGCCTCCAATTGCACTCCAGAATTCGAGGCCGATCGGAAATAGCCGACATAATGGGCGCCTATTTTTACGATCAGCATAGCGGCCCGCCACGATCTAGAACGCTCCTGCCTGCGCTGTCAACTGTGCCGTCTTCTCTTTCTTTCATCCAGTCATGAAGCCCATTCTAGAGCCCATAACCTACTCCTAGGCTGTTCGTGAATACACATCATCGACCTCCCTCGACGTTTCTGGAGTCGACGGATTTGCGATGGCATGCAGCTTTACAGGCGCGAGGCCAACGCGAGGCAGAGCTTAACAAGAGCTTAAATACGAGGGGTCTCTAGCCGTTTTATACCACATCCAAACGCTGAAGACAAAACTTTATACTCAGTCATGTCCAACATCTTCTTCTACGAGCCCTTCTACGACTTGGAACGCCTCTTCGATGACACGTTCCCCCCTCGTCAACAGCCAGCTCAAACCGGAGCACAAGGTCAAGTGCAACGCAACTCACCTGGACAAGGCGCCGTCAGGCACCTTAAGCCAAGGTATTATACTACCACAGTCCACGGAGCTGCAGCCAGCCAACACCAATTCTGACTACGTACCTTTCTCCCATCTCCTCTAGAATGGACCTGCACGAGGACCACGACCGCAACCTCGTCACCGCGACCTTCGAGCTTCCGGGGCTCCAGAAAGAGAACGTGCAGATCGACGTGCACAGCAACCGCCTGACGATCTCCGCCGAGTCCAAGCAGGCCAGCGAGTTCGAGGAGAACGGCTTTGCCGTGCGCGAGCGCCGCTTCGGCAAGTTGTCCCGCACGCTGCAGCTCCCTGAGGGCGTGAAGGTATGTGGAATGTCTAGTATTATTTTGTGGTTCGCCTGTTATGCTGACCACATTTACTGATGTCCTCAGGAACAAGATATCAAGGCTACACTGGAGAACGGCTTGCTCACGGTGACGTTCCCCAAGACTGGTAGCGAGACCGCGCCGAAGAAGATTGCTATTGCTTAAATGATTTCCGTCGATGTCAGACCAACTATCCTTTACAAGTGTAACATATGATCACATTCACTGTGTCTGTATACTACATGTACTATCGCTGTATTCACAATTATTAAATAGTGTGTTAACAATATCCCTGGTTTGACTCTGTTGCAGGATAAAAGACTATAAACTCTCAACTACTTATATCAATCAAAGTTTCTAAACATGGGGAATAAAAGTAGTCCATTGGATTGTTTGGAAGGCGCCAACAGGGAGTGCGCGAAGAGAAATGAGGGAAAGTATCAGGATTATGATGCGGGAAATGATATAGAGAGATCCCATAATAATAGCGAAACCTCTGATCATGAAGCCACCCCACAATCCTGAAAAATAGTGCATGGACTGCCAAAGGCCCAGGAAGACAGGCCCAACAGTAATGACAACAGCGGAAACGCGCCAGAGCCACATCTCTTGCACAGACGGAAAGTCAAGGAACCAGCTCGAGATCAGATGCACTGACCCGAAGAGGACACCAATAACTGCAGTCGTCTTGTACACCTGGAACATCCCCGCAGAATCGGAGTAGAACATGGGCACGCATAAATTGCCGCGCTTCACGACAGTACGGACCTCGTGTTTAGCGATCTTGTCGAGAGGGAGAAGCAGGGCCTCTATGAGTAACAGTGGTACGCGCCATAGAAGCGTCCAGGGTGCAGTGGGCATGCGGTCTTCGATTTGTTCTCGCAGCTTGCGTCGGAACCACCAGCTCTGCTTTCGTGGGCTGGGATGAGGCAATATGAACTCGCTCTCTGTGTCTGAGGCTCTTGGAGTCTCATTAATAGTGCTAGATTCGGGTTCGTTCCTAGTGGCGTCACTTCTGGTTTTTCTGATTTCGAGATACACTGGACGACCAACATTTTGAGGCTTGTGCCACCATAGCGCATAGGTGATGCCGTTGAGCATCGCGAAACCCAACGTTACTACCTCGAGCTCCGTTACAGGAAGTCGATTGGTCCATCGCGCAATACACTGCACAATGAACCATGTCGTCTGCAGTATAATCAATGTCTTTGAAATGGTGTCGCCCTTGCTCCGGTCTTTGATATCTTCTTGGGTGATGAGTGGCGGGTCGATAATTCCGTTCTCAATATTCCATTTGATAGTCGCTTCTTTGTCAACTCTGGCAGTGTTGTTGGCAGATAGGGTTTGGATTGGTCGGCCACCTTTAGACAGCATGAAGCCCCCCATCTGCACCAGAAAACCATGTGCCAGGGTCCATTGTGGTACCTCGCCATCCTTCAATGTGGGCGGTAAAGAAGAATCGTGAAACATTGTGCGTATCATCTCAACGAATAAAATTGGCTTCTCCTGGCTTTTATCTATGAACTGATACATAAGCCATTCGTCCTTTTATTACTGGAAATACACCTACTTGTTGCGACACAAATGTTATATTCATCCACGATCTTCTTCGCGGCCAAACGCTGCCTCAGCGCCCAAGCTGTTATCACCTCGGGGACAAGTAGGGCATAGACCATCGTCACGAATTGACGCTTGAAACGCGTCCACCCGCAATCCGTTGGCGCAGGAATATTCGGATGGACCGCAGACCATGTGCATGCGAATATGGTGGCGAAGCAGCTGACGATGATGTCGCTCACGCCGCGATCGCCCAAGTGGACTTGTGGGTCGCGGAGATCGAGAGCGGGAAACCCGTTGACGGGCGCTCCATGGAGTGTTCTGAATAACGCACAGATGAATAGGATAATGAGCATGTTGTCGGCGCTCGACAGACCGACTCGACGACGTTTCCTTAGCGAGTGTCGAATGAGATGTGGATTATGTGAATAACGGGCCCAGCACACCAACTAAGTTAGATGGAAGATGCAAGCAGTGCGCATCTTTCTGAAGGTGTGCATCACTGCGGAGGCAGGCTGTGGCAGCTGCGCTAACTTCTTTAATGTTACACGCCTGTGGACTCGATGCCATATTCATTACTGTATCGACATATTCGCAAAACAATCGTGTGTCGCAAAAGAGGTCCTGGAAAATGCGTACATGCACGTATAGCTGGCTTGAGATGCTGATTCACGAAATAATTTCGGGCGGGCTGACTACACACCTGGTTAGTGACATAAAAAAAACGATTGCTCTATGAGGACTACGATATGATACAGGGGGATGATCCTATGAACCGAACGAAGAAGGGAATTAATATACATGGGCCGCATGCAGAGAAATTAATGGAGAAAAAATGCGTGTAATTATCAGTTTATCCGTTGTGTGCTGCCGCAAGGGTGTCCGTTTGGCGCGACTGCGTGCCTGGAATTGGACATGCAAATCCGGCGCCGATATATAGAGACTTTGGAGAGGTACGCAACCTTTCCAAAAGATGAGCAGAGTGGTGCCCAGACCAATGCGCTCGTAAATGTGCTTTATTCGAAGTGCTTTCCTCGTTTGGGATCTGCGCGCCGTTTTTCGACGGCTTTCCGCAGTTTCCGTCCAGGGCGGACCACAATGACCGGCACAGGCGAATGCGACAGACAATATCTACATAAGGCGATGTCAGAAAGAGAAAAATAATAAGAGAATCGTGCTGTATACGTACTTGCTGACACTGCCGATGCTGGCGCCGCCTAATCCTTGCACCAGTCCGACGCTCAGACCCTGTACGAGCCCGACGCCAAACCGTCGTCCACGAGTGCCCACCACGAGGGAGTCGGGACGGTAAAGCGCAATCAGACGATCAATGGTGTCGGTGACCTTGCCCGGGATGTACTCGAGAATGAGCGAGAGCTTGCGCTCGGGGCCGTATTCCGTGCTCTTATCTTGTATCGTGCGCATCAGTTCGCGCGCTTCTTCGCGCACCAGATTGTGGTCCTTTTCTATACGCATATCGTATCAGAGAAGCAATTTGGGTATGGTTTTAGCGACGCACCGAATACATCCTCATCGGCACCGCGGAACACGATCAACTCATCGCCCTCCTGGACCAGGGACTCGAGACACCAGTCGAGCGCTTCGCGCCCGCTCTCATCCGGGCTCGACGCACACAGAAACACCCGCGTATTCCGTGTGCGTTTGTATCCCTCCGTCTTGGCCTGAAGTGTGAAGCTGAACATGCTCGCCACTGGGTTCTCAAAGGTATCAAAGGAGACTTTGGGGGTATAGTGGGTCGACGACATGTGGTGGGGAACAGGCGGGGGTGAGAAGGCGCTGTTTGGTTAGGAGTGAGCGAAGACGAAGACTCGCTCCTCGTTAATGATCCGGTAGGCGTCTGCGTGGGTGGGTAGGCTGGCGTCGACATTGGCGACGGCGACGAGGAATACTGCGATGGAAGGGGGATGCGCGACGCCTCTGGGGACATCGTCGCCATGCTGGTCGGCGACCCGGGCGTGACGGGTGCTTCATGGCGCTGCGCAGCGGTGGGGCGGCATTGGACGACATGGGGAGCAGATGAGGATGGCGACGAGGGCGGCAGCTTGGCGGCAACATGGAAATGAGGCCCGGACGGATTAGGCGGAGTTTGAACTTGCCCGACTTGCCTCCCGCCGTCACGACATCCTTTCTCTCTCCTCCATCAACGATGCCGTCGCCGAAACTCTCGCCAAAGACCGCCGGAAAGCCTGGAGACGAAGAAGGGGAGTCGCACATTATGCAGACCGAGGAGAAATCCACCACAGGAGTAACACCAGCGAACGAAGCGTCCTCGTCAAAATCAGCATCGTCGAGCTCAGACGGCGACAACAGCGACGCCGAAGAGCAGCAAGAAGCTTCATCCTCACCCGCGCCTGCAGCAGCTGCCGCGCAATGGCAGGCGATCTGGTCGCCACAGTACAATGCGTACTATTTCTTCAACGCGGCCACCCAGGAGACGACATGGGTCAACCCTCTTCAGCCAGAGGCCTCGTCGTCGTCAGCTGCTGCCGCCGAACAACAGGAAACAACTCCAGAAGCTGAGGTAGACAAGGATGCTGAGAACACGGAGGCTGGATCGAGCACTGGGCCACAGCTTTCTGCAGTTGCGGCAAAGCAGGCGGCCCTACAAGCCGCTGCCCTCGCTCAGGGCATCGATCCTTTGCTTGCTCACCTGGACCCCTCTCTCCTGCAGTCAACGATTCCTGGCTCTACTGGCCCTAGTGGTAAGGACGATATTCTGAATTCTCACCTTCTGAAACTTAGCATTTTCCTATCAGACCTCCCGACATTCACTGCAAAATTCAACGCACGCACGGGGCAATTCGCGCCCGCTTCCTCACGCACGCCAGGGCATCTGTCTGAATTTGAACGGGCGAAGCGCATGAGTGAATTCTACTTTGACGTCAACAAATGGGAGGAAGACCTGGCCAAGCGCGGTGGGAGGTTGATGGGCGAGGAAGGTGAGGAGGGGGAGGAGGCAGGGAAGAAGAGGAAACGGCCGTCAAAGAAGGATCTGGTACGTTCTTGCACTCTGATAATGCATGTTTATGGGCTGACGCTTGCTCAGGAACGATTCAAGGAGCAGAAGCGGCTGAAGAAGATCGCAAAGACAGCATGGTTGCGCACCTGACCCCGCTCCTCTTCGTTCTTATCCTTCTGACATTTCTACTCCCTTCATCTTATTTAGACTTGTACTCTCATCAAACTAAATTGTTCCACGTAGTAGGTCGCTGCCGAAATGAATCGATATTCATTATTTCCTTACTATGGCCTCCATCTATGCATTGGTTTTTCTAAAGCTCGGTGATCTCATGGCTAGGGTTCTAAGAACGATTTATGGCCTTGTCTGGTACTCCTCTATGGATTGCTCATCCAATCTCCTGGCAGATCATACTTGCATTTTTCAGGTTTTGCACCCAGGTTAATTGAAATCCACATAAATCATTACTTGCACTCTGCGGTACGTACTACAAGAAGGAATGTTACAAGGTTCCAAGAAAAATTGACTATTGATACAGAAGGTTCAAAGAAGGTTCCAATGCAGATGCAGAGCGCCGGAATTGCAAATCAAAAAAAAAATCAGTGAACACTGATGCGCTTAGGCGCCAGCTCGGGCGTCGACCTAGGGAAGGTGACCGTCAGAATGCCGTTCTCCATAGACGCTTTTATCTCCTCGTCCTAGCACACACCACATCAGCACCAACCATCCATTGAAAACACATAATGAGAACGCATACCTTGATACCCTGGGGGAGCTGCAGCGTGCGCGCGAACTTGCCAAAGCGGCGCTCGCGCACAGCGTACCCGCTTTCCTCGCGGTCCGCGGACTCTGTCGTCTCTGCGGAGACCGTGAGGCGCCCGTTCTGCACGTCGATCTGGATGTCCTCCTTGGGCACGCCGGGGAACTCGAACGAGGCGGTCACCACGTTCTTCTCCTTGTCCTCGTGGAGGTCCATTCTACGAAATTGGTGTTCTCAGCATTATGTTTTGCTTGGGAATGTGGTGCTGTGGGGCTTACCTTGGCTTGAAGGAGCGCACGGCGCCATCGGCGTCAGAGGCACGCTGCTGTACCTGGTTCTGCAGCTGGTTTCGGATCTGGCGCGGAGCAGAGAGCGCTTCGTCGACTAGGCGCTCGAAGTCGTAGAAGGGCTCGTAGAAGAAGATGCTGGACATGATGATTAGGGAATGTTAGGAAGTGGTATTAGCTGTGAGTGAAGCTTGTAGAGATGATGGAAGTGCGCTGAGATTTTGTTCTTTGCTGAGGCGACGATGGATGAAGAGCCTCGCATTTATACCTGTGCCAGGGTATGCGGCCGAAATTTCGAGAAAACATGCAACGCTACGCTTCCATTCCTCTCCTTTCGAGAAGCGCACAGAAATAGACGCGCGTCCTCATATTTGGAAATTGGCGCGGCAGCGTGCCACCACTTGCCTTTTCCGGAATCTGAGGTGTTCTCGAAAGTTCCGCTGCACTCCAGTCGCCTCCAGCCGCGTTTTCTACACTCCAGCACGTCCAACGCCCGTCTCGAAAATTCAGTGAGATGGGTTATAAATTCGGGAGGGCAGACGGGTTTCTGACAACAAAACAACAACAAGTCATCATACCCACTCGCACTTGTAATCTCTTCGCTCATCATCACCTCGCATCTCGACATGGCCGAAGTGTTCTTCTACGAGCCTTTCTACGACGTTGAGCGCTTGGTTAACCAAGCGCTCTTGTCCCGGAACGAGACGGGAAACATCCCATCCAAGCACCAAAACCTTGTCGACGGCGCAGTCAGATCCTTCAAACCAAAGTATGTCAAGTCTCATTAATCATCTCTCAAAATCAAGCTGTTCATCTCACACCACCCCTTCATAGAATGGATCTACACGAGAGCACCGAGCAAAATTTGGTCACCGCCACGTTCGAACTCCCAGGTGTCGCCAAAGAGGACATCCAGCTCGACGTGCACCGCAACAGGCTCACTGTCGCCGCCGAGACCAAGCGGCCGGAAGAGGTCAACGAGAACGGATACGCCGTGCGCGAGCGGCGCTTCGGAAGGTGGGCGAGGACACTGCAGCTCCCTGAGGGTGTGAAGGTATGCGTGCTTGCCTCGTTTATGAAGTGAGCCCTAACATCATCCGTTTTCAGGAGGAGGATATCAAGGCGTCCATGGACAATGGCGTCCTCACTGTCACCTTCCCAAAGGCTGCCGCAGAGCAGGCGCCTAAGCGCATTACCATTTCTTAATCATTCCGCAATTTTATATCTATCACCTCCGTTATATCCATCCACTGTATACCATCTTTTCGGATTCCATGTAGCATAGTAGCCTTTCATAATTCATAACTCATTCACTCCCAAATTCTTTCGTATGCTCAAGATTTATGAATCTGGAAAAGATCACGATTCCCCTTCTCAGCATGCTCAACCACCCGCTGAAACTCCGAAACAGAAAACAAGAACAAAAACCGAAAGCGTATATTGGCAGCATATGTACAGAGGAAGGGGAAAAAAACGACAAAAACACACATCGACCACATTCAATCGCCAAGATAAAACTCATTCATCGCCTGCGCGCTTGGAATGTTGCTCCCCTTCGGCGGCTTCACGATGAGGTCCGCTTGTTGTCTGTAGCGTACATCGAAGAGAAGTAGTCAAATAATGGGGATCAGCGATTTCGCCACGGCAATGGATAAGGGATGGAGAGGCGTACAATCGCATGCGCAGCAGCAGCTTCCTGTTCGTCGACTGGATCTCCACGCCAGCCTGGATCGCACGCGCGAACAGCTCGTCCCTATACTCCGTCTTCTTCGCATACAGAATCTTCAAGCAAACCAGAATAAATCAGCCAGTGTCAAAGAAATCGACGCGCAAACAAAGGGACAAAAAAGCAGCAGCAAAAAACCAACAGTTACCTTATTCTGGCTGTCCACGCGCCCGTGGATCTCGCCCGCCTGGATCAGGTGCACGACGTGCTGCTCGACCTCCGGGAGCGTCCACCCGAATGCGGCGCTCATGCGCGCGAGCGTGATCGACGCGAACGGCTGGAAGTACAGCACCACCGCGCTGTTCCGGATGCGCTGCGTGAGGTCGTGCACGTGCGGCGAGAGGTGGATGTCCGCGAAGTGCCGCGTCTGTGTCGGGGAACCGTCAGCGAAAATAGCGAGCGGAAACGGAAAGGGAGGAGAGACGCACGGAGTACCGCGAGAGCAGCTCGAGCACGGTCTTGAAGTTGCTGTTCATGTACGCCTCGATGAGCTCGCGGATGTACGGCTCCTGCTCGACGTAGGCGCCGAACACCGAATTTTCCAGGATCTTCGCCTTGATCGCAGAGCGCGGAAAGGTGGCCAGCGCACACAGAGTGCCATATATCGCGATATCCGCGGGCGCCACGAGCTAGAAACGAAAACCACCACCAGTCAGTCTGTCCCGGCGAAACGAAGGGAAAGCGTACCTTCCCCACCCAGTCGCCGAGGTCCTTCGCCGGCCCGATTTTGAGGAACGACGACGCGGCCTTCTCGTAGCTGCCCTGGCCGAGGTGGGACAGCGCCGTGGCGAGATCGAGCTTGGCCTGGACGTTGTCGCGCTCGACCGACTTCTTCTTGGGGGCGCCGGCGGTGACGGTCGGGGTGGGCGCTCCGGTTGGCCCTGTGGCAGCGGGGTTCGCTGCGTTCGTGGCGTCGAGCGCGGCGTCCGCTTTGAAGACGTAGGTCGTGAGATGCGAGTAGTTCCGCTGTTCGATCAGCAGCTAGAATATAGTAGGCGCATTATGAGAAAAGGTCAGTTACAGTGGAAAGATGCAAGGAGAACCTCGAGGATAGACATGCACATCTCGAGCACATGCTGGCTCGTCGTGCAGAACTCGCGGGATTTGGTGTAATGTTTCAGCGCCGTGCCATAGTCGCCCGTGGACCGGTAGAAATCGCCCAGATCGCGGTGGGCCATCTAACACAACATTAGCGCCTCTCCTCCGCGTAGCGCCGCGCAGTACGCACCCGGATGCTCTCCTTGATCATGTTATTGCTGTACGTCTTCAGCTCCACCTCAAGCTTCACGCGATCCGCCTGGTTCCGCGCGAGCACCTCGTCCGCCCACTTCGTGTCCAGCTCGGCGAGCTCCATGGGGTTGGGGAGCGCCGCCCCGGACGTCGTGGGCACCTGCTCGTAGGCGTGCAGCAGGTTCTGGTACAGCGACGGGTCGCGCGATTGGTGGATGTGCTGCACGCAGAGCTGGAACGCCTCGGCCGCGATGGACGGCGCGATGCTCATAATGTGGATGAGGCGGTCGATGGCCGTGCGTCCTGTCTATCGGTTCAGAGGGGCTCAGAGGTGATTGGGCATGGGTTGGGTTCACCTGAGTAGTTGGAGATGTAGCCCTCGAGGTCGAAGGGATGGGCATCGTCGACGGGGACGGTGAATGTGCGTCTTGGTTGGAGGGGGCGGCTGCTTGGGCCTCTTCTATCTGGTCGATGTCCATCGTTTCGGTCAAGGTCAGTGGCATTACCTAATTGGGCTATCCTACGTTCCATCGCCAAAATGGAATCCTATACGTTCTGCTAAGATCCCATACATTGGTCACAAACGTAGGGTAATAAAGGCTTTATTACAATGTCATAAATCACCATAAAATGCTTGGAACACTTCTGACGTTTGCAAGGCAATAGAATCCATTAGAATGCAAGTGATCATTACAAGGGTTTGCTGAGCTGGAATCCTACGCGAGGAATTTGAGAGTTACAAGTCTTTGGAAAGCTTGCGAAAACTTTACAATTGATTTCCATTGTATTTTCTGTCTTGTAGCCGTACAATCCCATTCAACAGTGTAAATTTGCATGAAATGTATGAAATACAGTCCGTAAATGTACGATTGTACAACGAATGAGATAGTTCAGGAAAAACATCCCCATATCGTCTACAAGTTTACTCGCGGTCAAAGTTCTTCCATGCGTGCGTTTCATACTCTATCATGCGAAGTCGCCGCTTCGTGGGTCTAAAGGCGAAAAAAAAAAAGCAATGAAAAAGAGCAAAGTATAAAGAAGAGAAAAAGGGACATACACAACTGGAACTCTGGGTTCAATCAGCGCTCTCTGCTGCAGACTCCGGAAGCGATCACGGAAAAGATTCCCCTCAGGCTGCCAGATCTCGCGTTAGTATAACATACATACTGCAAGAGAAAAAAAGCACCTTCAGCCCCCTTAAACTCTCGCTCAGATCCTCCCCGATCTGCACTTCGACATGGCTCTCGGGCACCTTGTGCTTCCCGAGCTTCTGGCCCGCGAGGCCGTGCGTCTTCAGCTTCTCCGCCACGGCCGCCAGTCTTTTCTGCCGCGCCTGCTCCTGTGCGGTCATCAATTTTGCGGTCGACCGGCGGATGAATTTGGCGTCATTGATCGACGCCAGTAGGCGTTTTTGCTGGGCTTTCGCAGCGAGCGCGCGTTTCTGGATCGCGTGTATTAGTGATTGTACTGTCCGGCTGGGGGGACGGACATACCTCCTTGAGTAAGCGCGCAGCCTTATTCTTCTGAGCAGTGGTTTTAGGCTTGGTGTCCTTTTTCGACGCAGCCGGCGCCCCGTCCTCTTGGGTCTCGTCATCGTCATCCTCCTCATCCTCGTCCTCTGCGAGCTGCTGCACTGTCATGCCTGGGGCCACTGACATGTCATAGACGTCTGCGCTGCCCTTCGCCGCCTCCATCTTCGCTTTTGTCTCCGCGAGCTTTTCAGCCGCTTCTAGCCTTTTTTGCTCGATCGCTGCCGCCTGCTCCATGAGTTCCTGGTGGGCATCCGCGGGAGGGTTGTACGAGGTGCCTTGATGGGGCTCGACGATGGCCGGCACGGCGATGAGGTCCCTCGTGCGTGTCGTCGAGGGGGCCTGGTAGTTTGTTAGTTACATCGAAGCATGATATGTGAGAACAAAAAAAAAATGTACCTTAGCCTTCTTCGGTTGCACAGTCTCCAGCCCGTCCTTCACGACCTCCGCTTCCGGCTGCGGCGCCCACGGGTCGTACGTCCCGCTCTGCTTCACGGCCGCGCTCAGCGCCACGGCCCCGCTGCCCGCCGCGTACTCCGCGGGGTCCATGACGCTGTTGAACGGGCCCCGCCGCGGCCGCTTCGCGATGCGCAGGAGGCGCTCCTTGTCCTCGCGGCTGACCCCGTTTTTGCGCTTGTTCGCAGAGGTGGGCCGCGAGAAGACGGCGGGCACGGCGGAGCGCTGGGCGAGGATCTTCGCTGATGTCAGCTGGGCGGCGGAGAAGCGCGGCGGGAGGTGGTTCCGGACTGGATAAGTGTCAGGTACATTGGAAGGGGGAACGGGCGGGAGGAGAGACAGACGCACTGTGATCATCGCCTTTGGTGTCGATCTGGAACAGCTGGCCGTCTTGCATCTGGCCCAGCGTCGAACTATCCAGCATCATCATCAGCGCAGGCCTAGGGAGACGACGACGGAAGATACGCACCCGACGACCCGCTCCTCCGCGCGCAGGCCCTCCAGGACCTCCTCGACGTCTTCGATGTTCACGTTTTTGCGCCATGCCCGCTTGCCCTTGCGGCTTGCTTGTGTGTGCTGGGATGGGGCCCCGACCGCGGACCGCGAGGGCTTCTTCCCCTTCGCCTTTGCGTCTTTTTTCGCGTCAAGGGCGCTGGTCTTGCCGATCTTTGAGGGCGCCATGGTAGGGATGGTGGGTGTAAGAATCAAATTTAGGAATAGCCGAGGAATAGCAGCGGCGTGTGTGACCAACCACAAGCAGGAAGAATATGTATGTGATACGTGGTGGTAAATTTGCCAAACTTTTACGCAAGGGCACTTAGCACAGTGGTAGCGCGCTTGCTTTGCATGCTTAGTCATCATTGCATGAGGCCGTGGGTTCAATCCCCACAGTGTCCATTCTTTTTGGGGGCTTTGTTTTTCTCCGAGTCCTCTAATTCATTGGACGCCGTCTCTCAGGAGTCAGCTTCCTGAATCATTTTTTTTCAAGGAGATATCCTTTAAACTGAGGGTGTGGCGTCGAATTTTCATCGTGACCGCCGCCGCGCTTGCTATATCTGGTGATCAGACGCGATCGAACTTTGTGAAAATATTGTGACAGTTCTTTGTTGACCTCGCTCTCCTTGCGCGTCTCCACGTAGTCCTCGTTCCGACGTATTCTGCATCTACCAGCTTGCCTGTTCCAGGTCCAGACGTCCCACCTTGATTCAGATTTACCCGCTACCATTTTTGCTGCCGCCCACTGGTCGCTGTTGTGCTCGAACTTTCGTGATTTTGGAAGCTCGGTGACTCCTGCTGCACTCGGCGCCACTTCCAATATCCTCAGGATTCATGCATCTGACAGTCCTGTTCTCCCAGCATCAGCACGCTCGCTTGCACCGCTTATCCCTCAGGACGATTGCAACACCAGGTGTTCTCCGTATTCCGGATAAACATTCGTAGCTTCCCATGGCTGTCTAGTAAACCTGTACAGTCCGAGTAAACATGCACTTGACAGACGTCAGGTTTATGGCAACAAACATGACCCAAAACCTATTTAGAAACTGATTCCTCCCAGCACTGGGACAGGCAGTGCGGAAACGAATAACAAAAGGCAACCGAGGAAAGCCGAAGGCGGACTCTTGATCCCTCCCCACGAACTCGTCTTCTGACCTCAAAAGCCTAAACCTCGAACACAATCGCGCAATGTCGTCACCTGGTATGCTGCACTACATTGATATTGCTTCATGATCACACTGATGCAGCGAGCACTGACAGATATACGCAAAGACCAAGGTCGAAAGTTGCTCCAGACGCTGTGCAACTTCATTCTACCCCTCATCCAAGAAAATGGAGGACAGACAATGAGTATGTGATCTTCCTATTTCAGCCCAGGCAAATCAAGTGAATCGTACCTTATTCTCTGTAGACGCAAAGGAAATTCATCTCGGAATCGAAGCGGATGAGTTCGTTACCGAGCTAGAGAAATTCGTCTCCGGCATGATTTCTCGCTCTCGGCCGCGTAGCCAGGATATAGCGATCGAAGCTCGATTGGAGAAATCGGAGGAAGATCAGCTGGATAACTTCAAAGGTCCGCCGATATGAAACACCATTGCTATGAACTAATATATAAATATTGAATGATACGGGTATAGGGACAAACAGGCTATCCCCTCCAGACGACAAAATGCAAATCGACGCGATTTCAACTGAAGAAGTGAACCGCGGACGACTCGGAATTGCTGCGAACACCAGCATGACTGAACATCATCCAGTACCTCAGCCAATGCCTCTGAGTTCGGATGATAAATGTGACTACGATTTTCCGTTATTGACATCTAATAGCAGCAAATTACTCAACAAACCCTTCAGTTCTACAAAATTTTCTGCAACATCTCCGAAGACGCGTCACCCAAACCATGCCAATTCGTCTCTTGCGCTTTGAACCTTGCAATGGGAAACTGAAAATTTCCCTGCTCGAAAGGTCGGAAGTCTATAACTACCTCGCTCTGCAACTCCAAGCCGACTACAACCAGAGGGAATCCAGGTCACTTGATTTTCATTGGACACATAAGGCTAACTATGCCATCCTGTCGCATACATGGAACCCGACACCTGGAGAGCTGACCTATGGCGGCTGGCAGAATGGCGCCCTCGATGAAACAGAACCGAAATGTCGAAAGCTTATCAGTTTCTGCAAAGCAGCATGGGAGGATTACGGACTCACGCTGGGCTGGATCGACACGGTCTGCATTAACAAGGAGAGCAGTGCGGAGCTCGATGAGTCGATCCGATCCATGTATAGATGGTACTCCTCTGCCCTCGTCTGTATCACCTATCTTGCGGCAACTAACACGGTTTCGAATATGCATGCTGACCCTTGGTTCACTCGCGGATGGACTTTGCAGGAGCTAGTCGCGCCCAACGTCATCAAAATTCTATAACATGGACTGGAAGCAACTTTCTAGCGCAGTCAATGACAAGCAAAATTCCATGATGCGGACAGAGATTGAACTTGCAACGACAATCACACGCAACGAGCTAAACGCTTTCTTGCGGGAGCGCGGCCGCAGCATATCTATCTCACGCAAAATGCAACTCGCAGCTAAGCGCCAAGTGACGCGTGAGGAAGATATTGCTTATTGCCTGATGGGCATTTTTGGCGTCAGTATCTCGACTGCTTACGGCGAGGGTGGCGATCGCGCCTTCTTCCGCCTTGTAGAGGAAATCTTCCGCTCTACAAAAGATGTATCCGACATCTTCAATTGGGCGGGTAACCAGAAGCGTTTCCGGCCATATTCTACTACCTCTCTCTTCCCTTCACATCAATCCGATTACCTCACTCGCCAGGAGTTTCCTCCGTGGCATCCGATAGAGCCACTTACATTTACACACTTGGGACTGCGTACCCCGATTCTCCTGATGTGTGCAGTGCCAATTCGTGCATCAGTATTGAAAGATGTTCACCAGCCGATTGGGCATTACCATGCCACCGTTTCCATTATTCCGTTCCCAGACCGTGACGGATTTGAGATATCCGAAAGTTACCACTTATTGGACAAGAGATTCAATGGGCCCGAGGGTTTACAAAAAGGTGCATTCAGGTCGACAAAAAGGCGCAAAACATCAACCTTGACCTTTGGAATATTGAACATAGAAGAAGAGGTACTCGCCATTCATATCCCAAAAACTTGTCTGGCAGTATTGTTGCAATCAACAGTTGAATTGACATCCCATGGAGAGGCGGAGTCTTTCTCTCCAGGCTACAGCAGGATATACACAGAGAAGCCAATTATTTTCCCCCTCCAGACAACCAGCAACTACTCCTTTGATGATGATGATTATTACAAGCTCGAAAGAACTTCGCAGCTGGCGTTGCATGGGATGAAATTGGAGACATTGTACTTGTAGACTGAATAGCAATTTGGATGTCTAATTAGAACTGGGGTTACCAACAAGTTACCAAAGGCAAAGCGAGCATTATGCAAACTCAAGCTAATTGCATCTCTATTAATAAATGTCCTTTTCCTAATATAAATATACAACGCTGGACCCCCACCATATCCTCGACGACAGAGAAGAAAGACAAAAGTACGTATTTATGTTGTACTATGTTGCTAAACGATGATTGATGTGTATTCTATTTACGATTCAAGCACAAACCCTGAATAAATTAAGCCCACAACGCAATACTTATCAAGACTGACCAAACGACAGGACGACAATGCAATAGTTAGAAGAACGATAGGCTATGTCGAGAAGACGCCGATGATCTTGAAAGGTGTCACTCCTTGACCTTCCTCACCTAGAAGTTGACACTCGACGAAATGCGATCCACGACCAACGTAATGGTCAATGACATGTAGCCTAGATGATTTCCGCTCAGTATAGCCATAGTCCAATGTAGGAATTTGGAAACTTACGCAGCCGTAGGCTCGTTCACATCTGCTGCGTTCTCGATTAGTTTGGCGCCAGCGTAATTATCGTCCACCCAGCACTCCACTGAGCTTCCTTCGCCGACCTGTGAGACCGGTTCTTTGAGGTAGTAGATTCCAATATCACCAGCGCCAACTTGTATCGGTATCCGAAGTCTGCTTGTAGGAAGCGTCGAGTACCAGTAGTGCGCCGTGGTATGTTGCGAGGTCCCGCCAGTATTCGACGGGTGGAAAGCAAACCAGCCAGAGCCATAGAATAGTGATGGTGGTAGAGGGTTAATCAAGTCATTTGCAGAAACACAGAAAGGTGCGACCTCCTCGTACGCTCTGCCGGAGTCGGGGCGGGTGCTGATACGACCTGGAGGCACGGTCAAAGCCTGGAAATGACCTTCCTTGCTGGGCTTCTTGTTGGTCTCCGCGTCTTTGCCTTTCTTCGCCGCTGGTTCGGGTACGCCTGGTCGTTGGCCAAGGCCGCCAAAGAGACCGGGAGAGTCGCCTGTGTCGCCTGGCGCATGCTTCGTGCCATCAAAGGCGCTGCCTTGGGCAACAGACCATGCGGTGCAGATCTGAGATTGCATGTATGCTGTGAGGATATCCGTGATGAGGCCGTGACCCTCTACGCTGGCGAGGATCGGGTCTACGTAGTATTTTTTGACTGAGTCGGGGCTCTTCATATACTCCGGGAATATCGCAGACTTGATGCTAATGTGCGGAACATCGTAAAATTGAGCCACGATACTGTGCCAGTGGTCGGGTCCGGCAAATCCGTGCATATTGTGCACCTGCGGGCTAAAATGTCCTAGGAGAAGGACGGCTGGCTGGTCTGGTCGGATGAGAATCGAACGAACGAGAATTTCGAAGTTTTCCATCATTTCTTGGCCGCTGGCAACAGGTCAGAATCGAGTATCAGGGAAAAGGGAACACATACGGAGGATCCTCTGTATCCAACTCAATAATTACGAGGTCTGTGACGTCTGGGAGATGGTGCGAGTTGCAAAAGCCAAAGTAGCCCGAGTTGGTGCGTCGCATGGCGCCATTCGTGAGCTCGGAGGCCGGATGGGGGAAAACAGAGTTCCACCATTGGAAGAATTTGGATGGGTAGCAAGTAGGAGAGATAGGATCGTCGCCAACGCCGTGACAGGAAGATACTGGACAATGTTACTTGAGGAAATGTTACGCAGACGAGCCACTCACTTGAGCCGCCTAGGACGCTGATCGTGACTGGCTGGCCAGCTAGAGCCTGGTTGAGCACACGCTGTATGCGAGCCCCGCTCCCCGGATGGATAACGCTCTTCGAGAGCGTGTGAGCACCGTGCTTGGCTCCTAACTCGTCGCCAGGGCCATAGACCGGGCAGAATGCGAATGGGTTGGGGCCCACCTCCGTAGCATTGAAGTAGTTTTTCGCCTTAACGTCCGCGTTCGAGTACTTCTGGACAACGCGCCCGGTGCCAATGGGCCATATGAAGTGTGTGCACGAGACGATGAAGATGAGCAGGAGAATTACGACCCAGATGCGGTTGGTGACGCCGAAGTTGCGGTGGCCGAAGCGAGATGGCTTTTCCGAGTCGGACGCCATGTTGTTAACAGACAGCGATATGTGTGCCTGTCCTCGTCCTGCTCGCCGTTGCATGCGATGACGAAAGGGTCTGAATGTAGTGCAAACAAAGAGACGACTTTTCGATCTCAGGGGCCTAGGTTTTTTCCCAGACTCCTTGACCGTTCTTGTCCTCAATTATGATGCGCTCCTCGACGTCAGCAACGATGCTGAAGCCAGGGGTCGCCACACAGCTACGTCGGGTCCCACCCCCGATAGCCCTCGCTATTGGGGTTCTGTTTGGCTTTCTGTTCGCGAGGCTGCTGCCATGGATAACGGTGAGCTCACTTCTGGCTTCTCACCAGCGGCGGCCTCTGTGCTCCTCGACATCCATTCTAACAACATTCTAGACGACCACGCCGGTATGGCGTAGTGGCCATATACCTTCAAAAATGCGCCAGCAGAGCCGGCATCCCATCCAACTGCCTACACTAGACCAGCGGGCGCGCGTCCTCGACCTCTTAACGACCCTCTCGCCGCACTACACCAAAGAATGCACCCGTAATTCACAACCGCTCTATGCACAACAAGCTCTCGAGAGATACGCACCGCTGATAGGTCATAACCAACCCTCAAGCAATTCTTGGCTAGCCAGTCTCCTTGGCAGCGAGGCCGACCACGGCCAAACCGTACGCCGCGATCTGGCAGCGAGCGAGCACAAATATTTCTTCGCCATCAACTTGTACAACTCGTTCGACATCATCCCAGACCTGTTCGCAGCCCTGTTTCGCGTTGCCGCCATCCTGGGCTACCACAACGTGTTCGTGAGCATCTACGAAAACGGTTCCACCGACCAGACCAAGGCCCTTTTGCGCATCTTCGATGCTCTCACTCGCAGCGTCGGAATGCGCGTCATGATTCGGACCTCGATGCGCACACGTGGTGCGTTCAACCATCGTATCGAATACCTGGCTGAAGTGCGTAACTCGGCCTTTGTACCTCTACACGAGCTGCGCGATTCCGAAGGCGAGTATTTCGATTCCATTATCTTCATGAACGACATCCTGCCCTGTGTGGACGACCTACTCGAGCTCATCTGGCAAAGTCGGCGCAACAACGCTGGTATCACCTGCGCAGCCGACTATATGTACCACGACGAAATCCAGGCACCTGTGTTCTATGATAACTGGGTCGCCCGCGATATAAATGGAACTGCCCTCGAAAACACGCCCTTCGAGCGTATCTTCCACCACACCCAGTCTGCACAACGGTGGCAACGCCACCTACCGGTACAAGTCCAATCCTGCTGGAATGGTGTCGCCGTCCTCGATCCTGCGCCGTTTTATTCCCCTCCGCACGTCCGTTTCCGTATGGCCAGGATAGTCGAGGGTGAATGTAGCGCATCGGAGTGCAGTCTCATCTGTAATGATTACTGGGAGGCAGGCTATGGGCGTATTATGATGGTCCCTCGGGTCAAGCTGGCATACGATAGCGTACGTGTTCCATTTCGTGTTGTGACCTATTCGGTATTCACATCTCTACAGAAAGTGTATGACATCATTCATCCGAACCGGCGGAACCTCACTGCCATCCGAGGTTATGTCCGTCTGGGTGGGCTTCCCGACGACCCTCGAACGGACCCGCAGGATCGCTCGTGGTTTGGACCCCACGACCGACTGTTCACAGAGGAAGAAAGCGAGGCGCTGGGCTTCGTCCCAGGACCTTCACATGGTGTGTTTCTTTCTTGGCTTGAAGTATTTGCCATATACTCAACCACACTGTTCATTATTAGTCTGGTGTTGGGGTTGGGATGGTGCGGGTGATCTGGAAGGACCAGATGTCGACCCTATATGGGAAGCGATGCCGAACAAGTCGACGAGGGCGGATGCGGTGAAGGTGAAGCATGATCGTTCGCTCGTCCTATGAACTTTATTCGCTATGTAATATTATATTAGCAACTTAGAAAGCATACTTAATCCATGGCCTACGTGGCTACATGCTTAGATACCAAACCCCAACACCAGCGTTCGTCCTTTTTTGTAATATGTACAAAATGTATGGACAATACAATGGTAGAGGTCATAATGAAGAACTGTCAGCCAGCACCCCGAAGTGGCTCCGCCTGTCCATTTTCTGTCCTTCAGCCGCCCGTTTCGCCTCTGCATCCACCAGCTCGCTGCCCAGGACGTCCATGTGTCCGGGTATCCACCGCAACTCCACTTGGATCCCTGGGTGAGTACCTCGCACCACTTCGTAGCGACGATGTACCTCATCTATAAGGTATCGCCCAGGTCCAGGCTTGCGCTTGTGGTGTGCACCCAACGACGCCTGGTTGTCCACATAAATTGTCACCCGGGCATGTCTGAGGTCGGCCGTGCCCCTGCGTAACAACTCCATCGCAAGCAGCTGTCCCACACACTCTCCTTCGAAGACAGTGTTCTGTCGCTCCGTTCCTAGGAAGTATCTTGCCACCTTCGCTGTGCGGTGTCCGTAGAATAGGATCGCTGCTGCTCCAATCCCACCGTCATGCCAGACCCATCCGTGAAGATCTTGACATTTGCCTCATCATCCTCCTCCTGCTGGATTGCTTCCTCCTTCGTGGCTGCAATGAATGTCTTTAGTGGGGATTGCCACTGCGGTTCCCTGGGCAGATAGCCTATTGTCTCGATGCTGACAGGCTTGGCACGAATTATCGATGTTATGTTGTTCAACGAGGACGCGTGTCGCTTTGGTAGCCAGGCCCCATTCGTGTGCAATGGGTGCCGTGGTAGCAGGGATGCCGATCGCAGTGCTGCTACCTGGTACTTTGTTCTGATAAGGTGTGTCAACGGCTTCATATCGGCGTGTGCGAACATTAAATCTGATGGAGTGGTGCGCCGAGCGCCCATGAAAAGTTTAGGAAATTGTGAACACACGAATGCGTTGAAAATGGCGGTATGCTACATTGAACTCGACGGGTCAGATTTCATGGCCAAAATTGAGAAGTGGTGATGCACTTACATGTAAGCGCCTGGGTTTCGCCCTTCGGAAAACGAGAACGTCTTTGTCCGTAACCGCCTTGAGTTCCTCCTAAAAAGTTAGCGCCAGAGTTTATGACGATAGGCTTTCACGTTCAGTGGCCATTGACATTTTCAGGACTCACGTAGAACGTGCTGGACTGTGCATGGAGAATTCCACTGGAGCAGACTGGAGTGTGGCGGAACCTTTTGAGAATACAATTTTCCCAAAAAGGCAACTAATGTTGAATTGATGACATCTCTGCACCACAACATGCGGAGGGCGCCTAATTCCCGTGGGCTGATCAAATCAAGTCGCTCAAACCGGACACTGATAAAATGAGCACCATAATCCATCGCAGCCTCAGCAAAGAACTACCCAATGCGCTCTCAGTTTCGCTCTCGAGCAAAACTCATTTTGCTAAACATAAACCGTTGCCTGTTCCCACCATGTCAAATAATATCTCCTACGAGCCCTGCTATGACTTTGACCGCCTCGTTGGTGGTGCGCTTTCCGATGCTCGCAAGTCGGGTATCTCGAACCAAGTGAAGAAGGGCGATCCCGTTGACGGTGTTGTACGGTTGTTCAAACCAAGGTCACTTCGCAGTACTTATCAGCATATTATCTGAGTGTAAGCTGACGCTGCGCTGGTAGAATAGACCTCCATGAGAACATGGAGAGAAATATGGTGACCGCCACATTTGAGCTCCCCGGAGTGTCGAAAGACGATATTGAGATTGACGTACACAACGGTCGCCTGACGATTTTTGCTGAGACAAAGCAGAAAGTCGACGGGTACTCCGGCAAATACTCGCGCACTATCCACCTTCCTCGAAATATCAAGGTATGTTCTCCTTTCATCTGCTCCGACAACTCAATATTGATTTTCAGTGGACAGGAAGAGGAAATTAAAGCTTTTTGGAACAATGGCATTTTGACAATCGTCTTTCCCAAAACGAGTCCCGAGCCTGCAGCGCAGTGCATCTCTATTTTTTAATCGCTGATTGGAATCTGGATATTTACAGTCTTTGACTCGTTCGTTCGTGCAAGTAATCATGTTGTCAGCCTCGATAGAAATGTGCTCCGGTATACAGTGGAATTGTGGAAGAATTATAAGTACACCCAAGGAATCAGCCTGTTACAGTAAGAAACCCTGGCCGCCCATTCGTCCATGACCGTTGCGAAGCTGACAATGAGGCTAATGAGCCAGATAATGTTCAAATCGAAGACGGTGTCTGCACAAACGAAGTGGTCATTGATGTAAAGAAAGCCACTCACAAGATACTCATATCTTCCTGTTTACGGGCCCAATCCTATCTTTTCTGATTATCTTGCTGCTCTTGATCTGCGACCGGTATTGTTGGGGATCGCAGCGTATCTTATCTGCCTCCATTTCGGGCTTCAAGAGGATGGCCCACAGGCTTGGGAGGAGCGTGCTCGTATGGGTCGTCCAGACCCAGAGCCTTCGTCCTTGGCTTCGTTTCCTTCTCCTGATTCAAATTTGGGGAGAACATATTCATATAGCCATCGAGCTTTCTCTCCGCTCACTGCCATCATGATGATAGAATCTGAAGTCGATCCGATTCAGATATCAGTCTCGCGATTGGCATATACTTTTCAAAAGGTTGGATACAGGCCTTGATAGCGATATGAGATGCTCAGAACACGGAAAAGAACAAAGAGTTGGTGGATGTTCAGCCAAACTGATTATTGCGGCCGGAGTCGCGGACGACGGTAGTCACGCTCACGTGATGTATTTGGCGACGCGTTTGGCACGTTTTTGATTTCAACAACGTTGGTTCAACTCTTCGTCGCCAACTCTCTTCACGCCGGGTCCTGGCGTCGGTACTCATTCTAGGCATCGACATACGGGTAACGGCACACCGTATCAAACATTTGGACCATATACCGACCAACCCCAAATCTATCAAATCCAGGCCACTTTCCAATCGCCTTCATCTCCTTTTCTCGACCATCCAAGACGCGAAACATTGATACGAAGATCACCGAGTTTGGCACGTCACAATGGACACGACCGGCTTTACCCAAGTGGGAAGATATGGAACACTCAGCCTGCTCAAACGACGCACGTCTACCGCTGCGCCGTTTTCGTCACCAAGCGGTACGCCTGGCTATCCCATTTGACCTACCCATTTACTCACGAACATAGATTTAATCACCTCATTCGGCATTGACGAGTCGCCACTTACGTTTGGGAGCACATCGACCTGCGGTGTGAGGCTGTACTACCCTGATGTGGATCCGCTGCATTGCCAACTTGCATTCGAAGATGGAAAGGTGCGCACACTTTTACGGAGCTCAAGCTCTTTGCTGAAGTTATCTCTCTTCTAGGCTTTCCTCTCTATCTTTGGCAAAGGAGGCGTCTTCGTAGATGGATGCTGGGTATACCCTCATACATCCAGCGAAAGCAACCAGTCAACGCCAGATCGGGGACGCCAACAAACGATAATCCCAATATCCAACAACACCGAATTCGAGATCCATCACAAACGCTTCCGGTTTATCTACCCCCCGAAAGAAGTTCGCAAGACCTTATTACTGGCGACTCCTGCTCGTAAGGGTTTTCTTCCATTCCATCATTGGAAACAACTGATTCATACCATCTACCACCCGACTCTTTTTGTGACATCGATCTTCTAGCTGCGCAAAAACGCGCACTCCGCCTCTCCATGATTCACTCTGCTCAAGTCTTCTCGCCAAGACCATCCAAAGACCCTCGCGAGAACCTCAGGATTCTGCAAAGCCCTCTCAAGCCCGGCATTTTCGGCGTCGGAAGCCCTGCGAGAACTCCCCTTCGACCGCGTGCCGTTTCTCCTTTGAAATATACCTCCAAATCGGGCTCTTCCTCAGATGAGGAGCAGCAGCAGCAGGAGGAAAAACAACAAGAGCAGAAGGACGACGACGAAGAGGAAGAGGAGATCGTGCTCGTGCATACGAACCACCCGCGTGTAGTCGAAGAGGACCGCGACCTCGTCATCCTCGAAGAAGTGCCGATGGCTCCTTTGCTTAATGTTTATTCGACGACGGGATCGCCAGCGCGATCGCTGCAGAAGCAGCCTGAGCAAGCCGCACCGCCGCGCACCCCGCGCCGCAAATCACTCGGTGGCACCGCACTGCATCGAGCAGTGCTAATTCGCAGCGCGCAGAGAGCCGTGTGGCGCGCGGAAAAGGAGAAGGAGGAAGAGGAGGAGCGTGAAGAAGAGATGGAGGTGTTGGGTGCTGTTGTCGACCCTGCTGAAGCTGAGGGGGCTGAGAATGACAGTGATGGCGATGAAGACGAGGGCTACGACGAGCAAGGCGAATATGAAGACCAGGACGTCGTGATGCGCAGTGCGAGTAGTGAGGACGACGAGGATGAGGAACTTACTGATGAAGAAGAGGATCCCGAGGCTCTTGCGCAAAAGGAGGCCAATAAATCTCTCTGGAGGAAGAGTTTGGAAAGAATAATTCCATGGAAATTCGGTGCTGCTGATGCTGAAGAGGACGATGATGTAAGATTGCCTTGCATCTTTATTCAAAGCACAGGCTTATTGTTTTATTATTATTACAGGATACACCCAACGACGACGCAGCAGATAATAATATTGCACATGCAGAGAACACAGCCGAAGAAGAGCTGGAAGAAGACGAAAACGAAGTACCTGCCCCACTGCCCGTTCGGCCTACTCAAACTCCCATCAAGAGGGCGCTTGGGTCGTTCATGACGCCCCAAGCACACAATCCTCTCATCGGCCAGGCGCAGCGCGCCATTTTCCCTGCCCCCTCAGAACGGAGCCGCGCCAGCATGGCGCCACCCAGTATTCCAGGGCCCGCACCCGCAGAGGCACCGCCTGCGCAGGCCGCCGGACCAGGACGATACTCCCTGGGCGGTGGCGAGGCCAGGAGAGTGCTCGTCCAACAACCTTGGCGCGTCAAGGACCTCGTCTTGCCCCCCGGCCCGGCCGGAGCACCGTCGCTGGCCCCAACAGCGTCATCCGCGATGCCGCCTCCCGCGCCCCCGACGCCGGCTGCTGCTGTTGCCGCCACGCCCAGGGCGACGCCTGCGGTGACGGCGGAGGAACGCCGCGCGATCCAGGAGCGCAGGAGGAGCGCGGTGCGTGAGTTCAAGGACGACGCGTTCTGGAGGGACGGCGTGCCGGGTATGAGCCCCACTAAGAATGCCGCGAGGATGTCGGTGGGCGATGCGGGCGTGTCGTCGACGTCGCAAGGTATCCGTGGGACGCAACTCGGCGCTGGCAATGCGGATGCGACGAACGGCGCTATGGCTACGCCCAAACGCCTCGTGTTTGGCTCGCCTACTAAGGGCCGCGCGCTGGGATATGCGATTGCAGAGGAAGGCACAACCACAGAAGACTCGAAGCTTCAAGATGCCGACGCGGAAGACGAGGAGCTGGACACGCGCAGCCTGCTCGACCGCATGCGCGAGACCGTCGACGACATGAAGCGCCGCAGGAGCGTTATCGCCAGCACGCCGCGTGTCGGGAGCACGGCATCTGCGCCCGCTGCCACTGTCGAGGAGTCAGTGCTGCTCCGCGCGGCGCCGATACCCGCTGGAACGCCGACCTCCGTCGCGCTCGCCTCGCCCGAACGCGAGCGACCGGCGTTTAGTATGGGCATGGGTAGTGTCAAGAAACTTGACTTTACGCGTATCACTACGCCAGCTAGGCGTGCCGGGTCGGCGAAACCTGCGTCATCGAGTTCGAATGGACTTGGAATGAGCGAACCTGAGAAGACAGGTGAGCCTGAGGCCGCGACAGAAGCGGCCGAAGTGGACGAGGAACCATTCAGCCTTCTGCGTCCTGTTACGCGGGAAGTGTCGCCGTCTCGTAAGCCTCATTCACGAAGCACGCGGGGCACTAGGCGGGCAGCTCAAGAGGCTGAGGAGCAAGGTGAAGCTGTTGAAGATGTTCGGGCTGTGCCGCTTCCTGCTGTTGTGGTTGAAGCCCTGGAGGAAGACGCAACGGAAGAGGCAGTGCATGAAGAGGAGCAAGAGAAGCCGAAAGATACGAGAGGAAAAGCTAAAGGCCGCTCAAGACTGCTGCGTGCACCCAAGCCCGTTGTCGTTGAAGAAGTCGAAGACGTTGAATCAATGGAAGACGTTCAGGAGGTATGTAGTCACTGCTTGCTTTTTTCGAACCCGTTCCTATCCTGCCTTGGTTATCGCTGGAAAAAAAGCCGGCTGTATGCGCCTTTTCCCATCTCTCGACCCCCCATCTCTCTTGTTCTTTTATGTCTTATGCATCAACATTAACAGTAGCTGACACCATAACTTTCTATCTCTAGCCCTCTCGCAGTCGAGGCAGATCCAGAGCTGCAGCGAAACCTAGATCGAGATCTGCCAAGTCGCCCGCACCAACGTCACAATCTGAACCAGAACCCACCACCACTGTTGTGCCTACCACTCGAAGACAAAGGTCCAAAACGCCTCAGCCGCCTCCTGAAGACGACCATGTTGAGCCAGTTCCCAGGTCCACCGCCAGACGGACCCGGAAAGGCACCGCCGAGCCCGAAGACCCTGCTCCTACACCTGCTCCAACGCGACGCGGAAGGAAGGCCACCGCCGAGCCGGAGTCTGAAGCTGAAGGTGCCACAGAAGAGCAGGAGAAGAAGGCGAAGACGCCTGCTGCCAAGCGAGGGCGCAAACCTCGTGTGCCTGCCGTCGAAGAGGAACCTGAAGAAGGGCAAGACGCTGAGCTACCTGAACCTACTCCAGCTGCCGCCCCAGCCAAACGCGGCCGGCCCAAGAAAGCCGCTCCTTCTCCTGCTCGTGAAATTAAAGACCCCGACGAGGATGAGCTCGACTCGTATGAAACGCGGCCTTCCTCTTCTTCGAAGGCTAAAACCAGCATCCCAGTCAAAGCACCGGCGAAAGGGCGTGGCAAGAAAGCTGCTGCAGTCAAACAAGAATCAGACGAAGAGCACGAGGAGGAAACTGAAGCTGCTCCTCTGGCGACAACTCGTGGAGGTCGTGCAGTGAAGACTAATGCGACTGCGAAAACACCTGCAGCGCCGAAGACCGCAATTCCAGCGACGGTTCCGACCAAGATCACGAAGCCGCGTGGGAAGCTCAAAACTCCAGCATCGCTTCCTGCTGCAGCCACCTCCCGGGTTCAAGTTGTACCTGCAGCGAATGCCGATACTGCAGAGAAGGAGAATACCCCAGGGACGTCAGGAACGGTCGTCAGTGATGATGCGGCCGATGATGCGCCAGTGAAGGTTCGAATGTCGAAGAGGACCGGTGCTGCCGCTGGTTCAGGGAAGACGACGCGGACTGCCGTTGCGAAAAGTGCGACGAAGAGCACTACCAAGAGCACTGTTAAGAGTAAAGTGAAGGTTGAAGAAGAGCAGGAGGAAGAAGATGCGGGTAGGGGCCGTACGACGAGGGTCACGCGGACGCGAACGAAGGCTTGAATCCCAAAGAGCAAAGTATTATGAAGTGAAAGATTGTACGGAGCCTATGTTGTGTTGTTATGATCTCCATTTTCTGTTCCTACTCTTGTATATAGATACCCTGAGTCCTGGTCTTGAACGGAATATTCGTACCCCAGTGTTAGGAGTTATATGGTCATGAAAAGGCTCATCGGGCAGCGATCTCTGACAGTGCAAGTCACCAGGGGTTGACGTTGAGACACCCTTGGAAATGCCAGTGACATGTAAGCGCTTGAGCGCTTGAGCACCCACTATGCCCATGCCTTGAAGAAAAAGAACAAAAATTACAGATTGACTTGGTCTAGATTCTGATTATTAGAGTAAACTTTTATATTCAGAAAATAAGCACCCTAGCCCACGGCACAGCACCTAATTTCAAATATGTACAAAAGGTTATTTCAGAGGACCCGAGCCGACTCACAAATTATGGGAAAACATGCACCAATTGCTAAATGAGTATGCTTGGTTACTTGAATAGATACAGGATGGGATTGAGTGAATGACTATACTCTTACATGCTTGCTTGGACGGGTATAGTAATAGAATAAGTGGGGTTCTATGCTGCGAAGAAGACGGCGAAATAAAATACAGATGGATGACCGGGCATAATTGACAAAAACGAGAGAACAAAAAAAATAGCAAATCATCGAAGGTCGACGATCTCCAAGGCAGAGTCCTTCATTTGCACGTGGCCCTTGTCCGCATCCTGTGTTAAAAATCGGTGAGCTTGAGGGGGCGGCGCGCGATGGCGAGAGGAAAAGCAACATACGGTGTATATCGGCTTATCCGGATGTGGATGGAAAGCTTCCTTGACGTTGCACTCCAGGATCGTGTGCAGGCCTGGTGGGTCTGTCAAGCGGAAGATACCAAAGCTAACATGGCAGAATTGATGAACAGCCGACTATGGTCAGAGATAGAGCGTAGAAAGTGGACTAGATAGACATACTTCGGATTTGATTTCGGCGCGCACACGACTGCAAATGATTCCGGAAGCATGCGCTGGAAACCCGAATGGGTGTGCAGATCGACAGAGGACATGAAACAGGACTGCGAAGGATGCGTGTGTATCTTCACGCAGGCGCCAATCAACGAAAAGCGCATCACATAGACACGCAAGCCACTCACCCAACCAAGCGTGATCAGACTCCGCTCCTCCGTAAACTGCAAAACCAGCTCCTCCTCGTCCATTGTACACGTATCGCTCGTCGCATGCTGCTTCGGGATCAGCAGCGTCGTCACACTGTACTTATGCCCCTTGTCCTTGCCCAGCAGCAGCCCACACGTCTCCTTGTTCATCTCTGTATTCACCTTCGCGATCGCCAGGAAGCGCGGGAGACACTCGCGCGGCAGGCTCACGCTCTTCAGCGGTATATTGGGATCGAACACCGCGTCCGGCGGCACGGGGATCCGGCCCACCTCCAGCTGGTTCGCCGCGGCAGGCGGCGGCGGCGGGTGCGTCGCGCTGGCGCCGCCGGGCAGGGGCGGCTGCGGGCGCGGATAGGCCGCCGCCGCCCCGGGGTGCTGCTGCGCCTGCCGCGCGTTGGCGCAGGGGTACGATGGGTCGGCGCCCTGCGGCGCAGGCAGCCCGGGATAGAGCGTCCTGGAGTTCGGGTCGCCGGAATGCGACCCGAACAGGATGGACCCTGGGCCGTGGTGGCGGTCGCCGGTGTCCATGAACATGGAGTTGAGGGAGGGGAAGTAGCCTTGCGTTTTTTGGTGCTGCGACATGAGCGAGGGGTAGCGGATGGAGCCTGCGCCGGGGACAGGCGAGGTGGTGGTGACGGGAGGAGGGTAGGACGGGCTGCGGACGGTCCGCGTCGGGGTGCGATGGTCGGGCTTGTGGAGGCGGCGGTAATCGTAGTGGTGGAGGGACTCGGAGTCGGTCGATTCTCCGTCGTATTTGGTGGGATTTTCGAGCGGCATGATCATAGGTACTCTTTGGTGTTGATCTGAGTAATTATTTCGCAGAGGTTGAGCCTGTGGGTAGTCGATGGGGGCGTGCTGATAAAAACTGGATGATGGGGTGTTTGCTGCCGACGAGTTAGAGTAATTTGAGAACAAAGGGGAAACAGAAGACGATATGGATGAAGATGAAGGCGTCGGATACGCTCCTGGCGTTAGACGAGCGGCCTGAGCAGCCTCGTCTGCTTCCTTTTGTCGCCGCACAATCCCTTCTTGCTCTTGTTTCCTTTTCTGCTCTGCCTGGCGTCTAGTAATCTCTTCTTCCCGTAAGCGCATCTGCTCCTGCTGCTGTTGTTGTTGCTGCCGTACGTTGTCGTTAGGCGGCTGGCCTTCCGACAGTACGACGGTGCTCTGCGAGCCATATGCGTTCGGCGGCCTTGAGAACGTGTAGTCCGGAGGCGGAGGCATGCTGTTGGCTGCCTGTCGAGCCGCAGCAACCGCAGCATCTTTGCGGCGGGCGCGTTCAGCCTCGTCTTGTGCCCGGTTTTGCTCGCGCAGCTGCTTCCATTTCGCTGCCTCTTCCGCGGCTGCCCGCTGCTGTGCTCGTGCATCGTTCCGGGCCCGCTCCTCCTCCTGGAATCGTTCCCGTTGCTGCTGCGCGCGAACAGCGGCGTCGTCGGTGGCTATTTTCTGGGTGCGCGCATTCGGCGTCTGCTCCAGATCGGCGGCGTCGGGGTGCTTCTGCAGCCATTTATCGTACCGGTCGACCAGCGTCACTTTGAGGTCGGCGAGGTTGTCGAGAATGTCTTGGCCGTTCTGTAAGGACTTCAGTTTGCGCACAGCAGCATGTTTCACGGCGTACACACCAAAGCCAGGTTGTGCCGTTGGTTGCTGTTGAGCATGGTGTTGTAGTCGCGGTGGTTCGGCAGCTTCTCGAGGACCAACGTGGCTGCTCGGGCGAGCTGAATGAAGGCACCCTCCAGGTCGTTCTTTCGCGCATACTCCTTCCCGTCCTTCCTGTATTTCTCGGCGACTCTAAGATAATACTTGAAATCCTTGGTGTCGTCCCACAAGTCCACCATCGCCTTGTCCGCGAGCTCGGTTATCGAGGATGGCCGTCTGGCGGCCCCATTTCTCGGCACGGCGAGACCATTCTCTGTGCTTCCTGTGGCATAGCTCATCGTGACGGGAGGGAGGGAGACGATGTTGTCGGGTGCACCGAACGATCTATATCGGTGCAACGCTGCGACGCTCACCCCGGCTGTGTCCTCACGTGATATAGGAGGATTTTGTGCCCGATGCAGCCTCTCTGGATTTGCTCTGGATACAGGCCGCCGCTATAGGAAGAAGTGATGCATGGAAACTGGCCAAGAAGGTTTTCCAGCCGTGCAGTTGAAGTGATGAAACGTCATTAATCATTTCTCGTTCAGAGGGATTCTCACCGACGAATTTGCAACCAACAAACTAACAACAAACGTAAGTTGGACGGTGAAGCTTTGAAGAGAATAATTATCGGGTTGTTGACCATGGTTGCTGTTCCATGGTACAAGGCTACGAGCATTTAATCCAAGTCTTTAATGGCTTGAACCCTCGAAAAACTCTTCATCTAGCTTCTGAGATAATAATATGAATTTGAATTTTAATCACACGTGATCCGTACATCTGCGTCATGGGCGCTTGTTTCTGAAAGACTAATTTACAAGTGGTTCTTGCCTCAATCGAGAGAAGACAATGATATAGTGTTTTATAAAATTGGAACCTCCATTGTTAGATAGGGCATGAAATCATCTGCATCCTAATGGTGCCTGCCGTCTATGCAGTTTTGTTGGAGTTTTTGGTCAAGATGCGCCTTGTCGCTGACAGGACTCTTTATTAGTATCTAACTTTAGGGGTTAGTTGGGGGGTGGTAACTTACAGCTATTGTCAAAACGCGAGGCCACCTCGTACTTTTCGTTCAAGTGGCACTGTCCACTGTTCTGACGTCAAGCAGCACGGTGAAGTGGGGTAGAGCAGGGTTGCTATGTAAATTGGGTGATAAATGACTAAATAAAGCAAAAATTGGTTTGAAATCTAGCAAGTGATGCAGCTTCGTGCAAAGCTTGTGCAAAGCCGCTGTTGAGCAAGAAGGCGGCCTGCGTCATGCCGGAAAACTTCATCCAAATGGAATTGGTTGCGCCCCACACCGCCACTTGAGCGAAAAGCTCAGGCGGCCTCGCGTTTTGACAATAGCTGTAAAGACATGGGCCCAGGGGCGCATAGATACATATCATCTCGTCATAGACTCGAAGAAGCTGCCTGTTAGACTAGAGTCACCTGGAGTCACTGGACCATAGGTATGCGAAATTCCAGTAGTGTCAAATCAGTGTTCTCTACAAAGCAAGTGCAATTATAATTACACACTACGTCAAGTAAAGTATAAGTAAAGCCCATGCATCACAACGATGAAAGCATCTCGTGCACGGAAAATTGAAATCATTGATGAAAAGCCGCCCACTCGGTGTCGAATAGCTCCAAGCCTCTAGATGCGGTTAAATTTTGACCAATTGTTTCCCGAAAGCCCCGCGATATCTTCGTACGTGCGTCCTTTACTTCCTTTCGACTCCCCTTATGTCCCTCCAGTAAATTTCCGGAGGTGGCAGCTTCAGCAATATAGGCCATATGCAACTTTGATCGCGACCGAGACTCCGAGGACCAATCCATGTAGCCATCTCGTGAGCCCTTAAAATTCCAGCCCATTCTCAATATTGCGCGCGGTGTTCTCTGTGATAATAAATTAAATAACTATGCTACAAAAGTGGCAGAACCGAAAATTCAAATCTACATAACTCCTTGCACCTGTGCAATTGGGACCGCCGTCGCGAAAAACTACGAACTACGTTGCTTGTTCCCGAATCTGACCAATACGCACCACAAGGTCAGGGGATGTTCCCTGTATTACCCTCCTGATATAATCATCCAGCTGGAGCCAGTACTTTGCGTACTCCGCCGCGAACACGCCCTCAACATGACAATACACTTCTCCCTGGTCGCCAAAATCCTGTGACAGAACAAGTGATAGTAGTGGGCACACGCCAAATTGTAAATATGTAAAGTTGCGTACCAGGCGTTTCAAGGGTTCTAGGATGTCAGCGCAAAAAGAGTTCAAGGAATTAGGAATACTTTTCGTGTAGAATCTGCAATTGAAATTCATGAATGCGCTCCGAAGCCGTTCTGATGCCTTTTCTTTTTTAAGGAGCGCCCCGATCGCAAGCAAACGGCTCTGTTCTCGATCTGTTGCATCTTTCAAATTGTTAGGCCACCAGAGCGCATCCGATGTTAGAGGAGGCCTCTCGAGCAACGCGCATAATAGTTTGATCCTGTATTCATCGAGGTCAATGTGATACTGTCCAGAACGGCTTTTGTCGAGGAGGAAATCGGGTAATGATGCGTGCAGAAATTTCAGCTTGGGTGTATCCTCGGCGTGGGACTCACATAGGACGAGCGCCGTGAGGTTGGCGAAAAGGACATCGAGGTCGCCGGCCTCCAGCAGAAACACGCGCTCAAATGTGGAGATGTGGTCGTAGTTTGTGAGGAGATGCAGGGCGATGATATCGAAGACCTTGTCGCGCGCTTCGACCTGCGAAAGGATGTGTTGGTAGAGTGCGTCCAGATGCGCGAATGGATTGCGCGAAGAGGGATCTCGCATGCGGATACCCCGGATGATGTCTAGTTGAGTAGAAGGGTTGGGGCGGGGGGATGCTAGATAGTTGATGACGGTAGATGCAAAAATAAATTGACCGGATGACTTGGCTAAGATCTCGTCGACCATGGGCGGGGCGGGCCAGTCGCTGGGGAGGTAGTGCTTGAGCAAATGCGTCTCCCGGATATCTCTGAAATTGTCGACGAGAAAACGTCGAATGTCGTCGGAAGTTTGTTCGACATCAGAATTATCGAGCGGGATTGTCAGAACAAGATCTGAAACTTCCTTGCGTGTGAATACCGCTTCGATTTGGGGCTGGCGACGGCTGGCAACTAGAAATATGACAGGGATTGTCCTCGAGCGGGAAACACTACCAAGTAGTTTGATAAGGTCGGCTTGATGAGCGCGCTCAATACATTCGTCCAAGCCATCTATCAATATAACGAAATAGCACTTGAAATGCTCCTGCAGCCGAAGAAGAGGTTGGATGATGAGTTTCTCGAGCTGAAATTCGAGTGATTGGTTGAAAATGAGTGGATTGCTCTCAATGACCCTAAATATTTCGTCCTGAGCCTGCGGAATATTCTGGATGAGCTGATATACGAGTGTCGCAATTAGAGGAGAAATAGAATTTCGAGTATCATCTGTCCGAAAAAAGAAGAATGTGGCGAGCGGGATCTGCGCCTGCTCGCATAGCTCTGCGATAGACCGCATAATCGCGGATTTGCCGGCGCCTGCGGCCCCATGCATCCACATAATCCAGGATTGGCGGATGAGAAGGTCCATCATAATCCAGTCGTATATTTGTTTTTGGATTGCGACACGTGTATTTGGGTGACACCTTGGGGGGTCGATATGTTGCGCGGAATTATGAAAAGCGGAGGTAGCGACCCGCTTTTCAAGGAGCTTGAATCCACCTTCATATATCCTGGTCAGTCCATTGCTCACCGGATATATCTGTCGGGTTCTACGTACGTCTATCGCTGCTTATGACGTTCAGTACAAAAGTGCCTCCACTGATGGTTTGTGTCCCATTAAACATAGCTGTTGCTGGACGCCCAGATTTTTCAGGTGCATCTGAGTAATTATTTCGCAGAGGTTGAGCCTGTGGGTAGTCGATGGGGGCATGCTGATAAAAGCTGGATGATCGAGCGGCCTCGTCTGCTTCCTTTTGCCGCCGCGCAATCCCTTCTTGCTCTTGTTTCCTTTTCTGCTCTGCCTGGCGTCTAGTAATAATATCTTCTTCCCGTAAACGCATCTGCTCCTGTTGCTGCTGTTGTTGCTGCCGTACGTTGTCGTTAGGCGGCTGGCCTCCCGACAGTACGACGGTGCTCTGCGAGCCATATGCGTTCGGCGGCCTTGAGAACGTGTAGTACGGACGCGGAGGCAAGCTATTCGCTGCCTGTCGAGCCGCAGCGACCGTAGCGTCTTTGCGGCGGGCGCGTTCCGCCTCGTCTTGTGCCCTTTTTTGATCGCTCAACTGCTTCCATTTCGCTGACTCTTCCGCGGCTATCCGCTGCTGCTGTGCTCGCGCATTATTCTGGGCTTGCTCCTCCTCCTGAAATAGTTCCCGCTGCTTCTGCGCGAGGGCAGCGGCGTCGTCGCTGGCTATCTTTTGGGTGCGGATATTCGGCGTCTGCTCGAGATCGGCGCCGTCGGGGTGCTTCTGCAGCCATTTATCGTACCGGTCGACCAGTGTCACTTTGAGGTCGGCGAGTCTGTCGAGAATGTCTTGGCCGTTCTGTTAGGACTTCAGTTTGCGCACAGCAGCATGTCCCACGGCGTACACACCAAAGCCAGGTTGTGCCGTTGGTCGCTGTTGAGCATGGTGTTGTAGTCGCGGTGGTTCGGCAGCTTCTCAAAGACCAAGGTGGCTGCTCGGGCGAGCTGAATGAAGGCACCCTCCAGGTCGTTCTTTCGCGCATACTCCTTGCCGTCCTTCCTATATTCCGCCGCGACTTTGAGATAGTACTTAAAATCCTTGGTGTCGTCCCACAAGTCCACCATCGCCTTGTCCGCGAGCTCGGTTATCGAGGATGGCCGTCTGGCGGCCCCATTTCTCGGCACGGCGAGACCATTCTCTGTGCTTCCTGTAGCATAGCTCATCGTGACCAGAGGGAAAAGACGATGTTGTCGGGTGCACCGAAAGATCTATATCGGTGCAACGCTGCGACGCTCACCCCGGCTGTGTCTTCACGTGATATAGGAGGATTTTGTGCCCAATGCAGCCTCTCTGGACTCCAGGTCCCAGGATGGATGGTGGAGTAATAAAATAAACTGGTCTGAAAGGTTTGAAGGCGTAGTAGTTCGAATGATGGGATTCGATGAGATTTTTTTCTCGTTCAGAGGGATTCTCACCTACAAACTTGCAACAAACTCAAGTTGGAATGTGAAGACCATAACTGAACATCTATTTGTTGGCCATGGTTGCTGTTCTATGGTACAACTATTCATTTCGAGTGCTTAATGGCTTGAGCCCTCGATAACTCTCTATATCTTGCTTCTCAGATGAAATATGAATTTGAATTTTAATCACACGTGATCCGTACATCTGCGCCATGGGCGCCTGCTGAAGAATGGGCGCTTGTTTCTGAGAGACTAATTCACAAGTTGTTCTTACCTCAACCGAGACAAGCAGACATTGAGATAGTATTTTGTAAAATTGGAGCCTCCATTGGAATCATTTCCCTCCTTACGGTACCGGCCCAATATGGAGTTTTTGGGTCAAGATGCGCCTTGTTATTCATTGAATGACAGGATTGATTAGCATCTGCCTTTAGGTGGTAGTCATTTTTTAACTCAAAAAATGGGCCCAGGGGCGCGGTAGATATATATCTTCCCATCATAGATTCGAAGAAACTGTCCGTTGGACTGGAGTCACTGGACCATAGGTATGCGAGATCCCACTAGTGTCAACCTATTTAGTGTTGTTCTCTTAGTCTACAAAATAAATATAAATACAATTGTAGTTACGCACTGTCAAGTAAAGTATAAGTATAAGTAAAGCGCATCCATCACATTGATGAAAGCATTTTATGCATGGAAATTCATCGATGATCAAAATGCCGCCCACTCGGTGTTGAATGGCTCCAATACGGTTAAATTTTCACCGCTTGCTTCCGAAAAGCCTGTTCCTCTCTATCGCGCTGAATCGTAAGATTACAGCACATGTCTTCTATGATTTGACCATGGATGGAGGTCGGCTGGAGGATCATGAAGTAAAATCGTGAGAAGTCTGATTCGACTATAATTATGAAGGCATCATATTGACGGTAGACTCCGTTTCCGTTTCCCAAGGAGTATAGATATATATCCTCCAGAACGACGAAGGCGGTGGTGCATTCCAACGCCAGCTTATCCATGTCGTTCTTTGCAAACTCGAATTGGCGAGGCGGCCCTGGCATATTACGACCAAACAAAGCTCGCCTCGGCTGGCAACTCGCCTTCATCTTCAACCTCTTCCCCCTCGCAAACCGCCACCGCAAACCGCCGCCGTTCGACGCAGAGACGGCGACAGCCATGGGTCCCCGAAAGCGAAGCTCGTGTGGCTTCCTGCGCAGGCACAGCGGGTACATCTTCATGTTCGGCATGCTCTTCGCCTTCATGCAGCTGGGCTTCCGGAACGGGCGGCGGAAGCATATCGCACTCGACAGCCCAGGCTTCATGCAGGACGTCAGCGACGAATGGTTGGACCCCACCACCCTGCTGCCTTTCGCAGACGAAAAGAAGAAGCCGGTTATCACTGAACACCCAATACCAAAGCTTATGGAGGAGGCAGAGGAGAAGTACCGAAAGAAATTGTCGGGCCAGAGCCAAACGCTAAAGGCTGCCGTCGTGGAGTACAGGCGTCGCTATGGCCGGGCACCCCCGAAAGGCTTTGACGAATGGTGGCAGTTTGCTCAGAAGTACGAGGTGAAGATGGTCGACGAGTATGACGGGCTCATGCAGGACTTGGAGCCGTTCTGGCAGCTGCCTGGGGAGGAGATCAGACGACGCGCTGTACAGGTCGGCGAGCTGCCGTCTATCGACCTTGTTCGGATACGGAGCGGTGAAGCTACAGTTATCAATGTCAATCCTAATTTCCATGACTCTGAGGTTAGCGCTCGTGCCAGAGGATTCAGGAGTATGACGGGCAAGTTTGTGCACTTGGTGCGTTGTGCCTTCCTTCGTCCTTGCTCGCTGTTTGACCTTTCTCCCAGCTTTCCGACATGGACTTTCCAATCAACGCAAAAGCAGAGGGGCGTGTATTAATTCCTTGGGAACATCGCATGTATCCAAATCTGACATTACAAGATTCATCAGGTATGTATTCTCTTCCACAGCGTAGAGTCTCCTCTAATATATATCTTAGGCGGTGTAAATAAAATGCTCGGTGGTCCTTTCAAGCCAGATTGGGATTCGGACGGTAACATCTGGGAAGCCTGGCGCCGAACCTGCGACCCCCAAAGTCCCGCCCGTCGCCTCTTCGCCTCACTCCGCACCGCATCCAGCCTCCAAAGCAAAAATCTCTTGGGAGCGGCGGATATCGAACCGGGGAACGACTTCAACTTTGTCAACGAGACTTCATCCACAGAGGACTACTGCGCACATCCGCACGCGCACTACCAGCAGGGCCACTTTTTCTCCGACTGGCGCTCGATCCCCGTGCTGTACCCGATCTTTAGTCCCGCGCGCGCGCAGGGGTTCATGGACATCCGCATCCCGAGCCACTACTACTACGGCAGCACGAAGCGGTACACGTACGGCTGGGACTCGGTGAACCTGGAGCTCAAGGACGTGGACCCGATGGAGGTGCCGTGGGAGGACAAGATCGACAAGATCTTCTGGCGCGGGGCGACGACGGGCGGCGGGAGCCACCCGCCCGGGTTCACGCCACAGTACCAGCGCCACCGGTTCCTGCGCATGGCGTCGGACCGCTCGAACACGACGCGCGTGGTGACGTTCGCGGACCCGCCGGGCGCGAAGGCGAGCTTCGTGTCGGCGGCGGTGCCCGTCGGGTGGCTCAACGAGGAGGTCATGGACGCGGCGTTTGTGAAGGCCGTGTCGGTGTCGAGCTACCCCGGGGGCGCGGAGGCGCTGGAGCGGGACCATCGCTTCGGGGACTCCGTGCCGCTTGGCAGGCATTGGGCGTACAAGTATTTGATTGATATGGACGGCATGAGTTATAGCGGGCGGTTCATGTCGTTCTTGGCAAGTGACAGCGTGCCGATCAAGTCGACGGTGTATGACGAGTTCTTCACGGACTGGATACAGCCTTGGTACGCCATCGTTCTTTGACTCGAGATGTGATGATCTAATTCATTCGTCTGTCTCTTTTCGTTCATCATTGTATAGGGTGCATTTCATACCTATCTCGGCATCATATGCGGAAATATACAACATCCACGCTTACTTCTCTGGTGCGACCCAGTCGGCCCTCGAAGCGGCCAACTCGACACTGGCGGATATACACCCAGATGACAGGCGCTCTGTGGAAGGCGACAAGCGCCTGCGACGGATCGCGCGCGCGGGGAAACGGTGGAAACAAACGATTGGGCGCACGTTAGACATGGAAGGTGGGTGTCGCTGCTTGCTTTTTCTCTTCCTTTTCGTGCGTGGGCATGGGCTAATGGTTGTGTTGTCTGCCTCGCAGCGTACGTGTATCGACTGTGCCTCGAGTGGGCACGCCTCTGGGCGGATGATCGGGAATCTATGGACTTCGTACTGTCAAGTTAAGATGATGCGCAGTAAAACAAAGTAATTATCGGCATACCTTCCCCTTTTTTTAATTGATAACTGCATGTATACTACCACCATTCTCCTCAGCATTTCCTCCGCATGGCAGAAAACCCAATATCCCGAACACACGTCTTTGAACTCTGTCTTTGCTTTTTCTTATTACTCTATGAAACCTGCGTGGACTTTTTTTTCTTCTTCCGCATTTTCGTTTCTTTCATCGTAGCTCTAGATTCTTATTTAATGGCAAGCCAGTAAGATAGCAGGTAATACTACATAATTCATGGGATCTCTGGGTGTTCCGTAGATTGAATCCAAGTCTCATCGTTTGAAATCATTGCCGGCGCCAGTGATTGAACCACCGGACCGGCCCTGAGCGACGACCTCAGAGTGTTCATTTTCCACCTCTTTCCCTAATTCCATTCTCGTTTATATCTCATTATTTCTGGAGGACATTGATAGTCGACGATCACTGAGTATTGCGCGCTCAAAACAAACTGGATTCAATCATTGCTATCCGTGGCAAAGTTTTGGCAACCATGAAGTACTTCTGTTTGGCATCTCCATGGTGTCCAGATTCGACGGTACGGCATTTCTTGGGGACCGAGCTCCAAAATCTCCTGTAATTGCTTGATGACAATAGTAATGCACTTTGACAGGTAGATATTATTGGACCTTAGATGTTCAAGATAGGCAGTGCCGCCCATCGATATCCATCGATTTCACCTTCAGCACGTTGCCAACCGCGTGCCCTTGTTGTCAATCGGATCCTTCAATACAGGATCCAAATTGGAATCATTGACACCGCAGTCAATTCCATCGTGTTTGTGAATACAAAAACCGATTTCCATCCTCCTTGTCCTGGGTTTTGTTCCGCGCAGTACCACCTTACCGTTGGCACCACCCGCTTGTGATACCCATGGCCTATTCAGCCCACGCCCCTCTCCATATGCCCATCGGCAGGAGCGCGTCACCCTCGCCGTACGGATACGCAGCGCCCGTGGCCAGGCCCGTCAGTAGGGGTCCATCCCCCGCCCCCCAGCCCTATGGCGCCCCAGCACCTTACGGTAACCCAGCGCCCTATGGTGCCCAAATCGGCCGCCCGGTGAGCAGAGGACCCTCTCCACAGCCCTACAGCTACGCCGCCCCGGTCCCAAGGCAGCCGATCAGCAGAGGCCCTTCACCTGCCCCGCCAGGCGGTATGGGCCGCCCCCAGGACCACCAGAGGCAAGGCAGCGTAGCCGGATTCCAGGTCGAGAAGCGGGCCAAGTCGCCTAATCCCTACGGCCGGTCTGCGCCTGACCAGCAGCCTGTTGGGTACAGAGATGAGGCGCTCTATCGCGAGCAGGTGTCGGCCTTGATCGCTGCGAAGGACTCGCAATTTGCGGTCAATGGCCATATTCCCGTCGATCCTGCTCAGCTTGTGTTGTTCTTCCGAGTCAAGGTCGGTATGAATGCGCTGGAGGAAATTTCTTTGACTGATCGTCTTTCGGTTCACAGACTGGCATCACCCATTCGCTGGATTTCCCGATTGATATCAGCTACAACGCGCCCCCTGCGCTCGACGTGCTCATCGCATCCTGCAGACCCAACCAGAGATCAGATTACGACGCCTACGGCAACCGCGAGGGCCTCTTCTACCCTCCCAACCTCCCTCTCACATCCTCCTTGGAGCTCGCCAACTCCCCGCTCCTCGACGCCATCCGGAACGCGCTCTTCCCCCTTCTCCCTCCTGGCGAGTACCTCACAGCCGTCCGCGACGGGCTGGACGTCGTCCAAACCGGGAGCCGCCTCGCGCCCTTCTCCCCCGCCCAGCTCCGCAACGACCAGCGCGCGGGCACGATCATCGTCACGCTACCCACGCGCTTCCGCGGGGGCGCGATGAACATCCGCGATGCCGAGGGACGCGAGGAGAAGTACCAGACGACCGGCGGGCGCGCCGGCGATATCGAGTGGGTCGCGTTCCGCGCGGACTGCGACTACGAGGTCGAGCAGGTGACGAAGGGGTGCTTCATGACGCTGTCGTATGCGATTTACATCAAGTCGTTCGGGCCTGCGACGGCGAGCCTGGACACGCTCGTCACGCCGAGCGATACGTTCTTCGATCTGCTGTCGCCCATCTTGAACATGTCGCGCGGCCGCAGTGTTGGTTTCTACCTCACACACGACTATAATGTCGACCCGGCCGAATACCCTGCCAGCAGTCTTGTATCTCAGGTCTGTATTTCCCATACTTGTCCTGTGTTACAGACGCTCATAGGATCATATTCTGTAGCTCAAAGGATCCGACGCTCTCATCTACAACGCGTTCAAGCTGCACAAGCTCGTCCCAGAGCTCCACTGGACAGCCGGCGGCTACATCTGGGCGAAAGGCCAAACGCTCGAGTTCTTCGGCGACGACGACAACGCGGCCCAACACCAGTCCACGAACCCGCTCAAGAACCCCGGCGCCGGCGGGCGCAGCCCCTTCGGGTCCGCGAATTCCCCGCGTGCGATGCCCCAGGCGCGCGGCGCGTTCCAGTATGCCGGCCAGCAGCACTACGGCGAGGAGGCGGACGAGGACGTTATTTTGTCGCGGGTGCGCGCGAGCGGCGCGGTGTCCCTCGCGGATGCGAATATCTCGCTGCTGACGGATTATCGGGTGTTGAAGCCGATTATTGGCAAGGAGCGTGTGTTCTTTGTGGCGAATGATGAGCTGCAGAAGCTCGTGCTTAACGCGCTGCTTGTTGTGTACATTCCATGAAGGAGTTTTGTTGATGATGATGATAGTACTCGAACATTTCCCCATTCCACAATTCCTTGCGTCTCGACTCGATTGTATCGGTAAAAACATTTAGTGTAAAAACATACGATCCTACACCCTGTTGTAAAACATGTTCTGTACTATGAATACACGCATTCCATTCTCAGCACCTAGGGCTACAATATTCATTAATCATTTACACGTGCATAAACTCCAATCCTAACTCCCCATTCTCATCCTTCACTATTCTAACTGACCTTCCATCTACCCAGCTCGCTTCGCGCAGGAGAGGGCACGCTGCAATGATTTCGATGGTAACCGATTTTATCTTTTCTGAGTTGATTGGATAGCCTTCAGGCCATAAGGAAGGTCCCTTTACGGCTGTTAGCTGCGGCCAGCGCGACAGGTAAGGCAAATATTCCACGTAATGGTCCGTATACGACTGCAGTAGAAAACAGGGAGAAAAAATGAGGATCCAGAGCATAATAATATAGGTTCGGACGTACAGTGTAGATCCGTCGCCCATCGAGCGACACGCGCTCCACCTTCGGCGTGAGCGCCACCAGCTTATTGAGCTGCGCAAAACTCGTCACATCCCTTACACTCAGCGCGCGCAGCTCCGGCATATCCGTGAGCAGGTTGTGCAGATCCCGCCCGCGCGACGGGCCCACCTCCGACGCCTGCCCCTCCGGCGGCGCGCCCCACACGTCGTCGAGCGACGACACGTAGTTCTCGTCGTCCTCCAGCTCCGCCGCCGCGTGCCAGTCCTGCGGCTCCAGCACGCCGAGGGCGGTGATCGGCGACGGGCGCTTGAGCGCGCGCAGCACGGGGCGCAGGTCGCGCGGGGGGAGGCAGAGGGCGTCGATGTGCGGAAGGATGTTTTCCCAGAGGCCGTCGGCGGTTTCCAGGTTGAATGGCGTTTCCGGGAGGTCGTCTTCGGAGAGCGAGAGGGAGGCGGAGAGGGAAAGGAGGTCGGGGTGCGTGTTGAGGAAGGGGACCATGATGTGGTCGTCTACGGTGACGTCTTGTAGTGTGAGAGAGGAGATTTTGTCGAGGTGGAGGTGGGAGAAGATGATGCTAATGTTTGTGAATGGGTTTCCTTCAAGATTCCAATAGAAATCTCGGTCGATGATTTTGAGAGTTAAGTTCTAAGAAATGGGTTGGTTTATCGGTTGAGGGATGAAAAACGAATACGTACGAACCTCGATATCTAGGCAACGGCGCACGAGCTCATATATGCGTTCTATTTTCACTCTGGGTGGAAGTAGCTCCTCGTCTGAATCTTCGTCGTCTGCTCCATTTTCACCTTCCCGGGGGTTCTCAGGTGAATAGTACATTTTAAAATCCAGGTGGGTCAGATTTCCCAGTGTAAATAGCTGGAAAAGGTATCAGGAGACTGATATAGACTGTGACTTGAAATAAATGCGCACCGTACTGTCAAAAATAGGGCGAGGATCTGTGAAACAACACTCCTTGCGTCCTAAGTCCACGACCTTCAACCTCCTGAGTTGCGTACAATCCCGCAAGGCAGTCCAAATGTCTTCGCGATACTGTTCTGCACGCCCGTTATCCCTGGATCCCTTTATGTCGTCGCCTTGGTTGATGACAGGCACCCAGCGATCCCAAGTGAAGCTATCCAGTTTGACCAGATTGTGTATAGCGCGTATAAGCAGCAATTCAGAATGTGCGATCTGCTCGCGGGTCGCAGCCTCTGCCTCAGGTCGTTTGCCACTGGATTTTAGAGCGCCACTGAGGACTTGAGGCGGTATTCGTTCTTCCTCGTCCAAAGGCCCCTTTTCGGAGGGGTTCTCCCGCATGATCTCGAGCTCCTTGACGCGCGTGGCCTGCGTCGGATTCGAGATGAGATGCTCCCAGACGGCATCGTTCCCGAGCTTGCATCGGATGGAATGGTAGCTGCTCTCGAGCTCAGCATCTACGTTGAGCTCGATGTTCGCCATGGTCTCCTATCTGGGCCGGCGTGTTTTGGACGTTGTGCAGAGTAGGAAGGACAACTCCCGTTGATCTGGGGGCGTATTTGGGTTTTCCAGGATAAAGACGGCAGATATGGGTTCTTTCGAAAGTGTGATAGCCACTGATGTGTCGGCCATTCTTGAAAAACAAAAAGAAATCTCTAGCAGCATGCCCTTAGTACGAACTACGGCAATCGCCGGTCCGTGGTAGCGGTGGCGTTCTGACTGCTACAGCGTTTCTTCCAGTTCCATCACAGCAATATCCTATGTTTTCGCAGAGAGTTGTATTCTACTCCCAATGGACTCTTTCGTGAGCTCCAACAAGGACTGGTCATCAGGCCCAGGCCTCAAAGCTTCAAGCTAGCTGCTAACTCCAATGCCACCTGATATTCATGTCCTCGTGGACGCGATTACCTGGGGCTTTGACGTTCAGTAACGAGGCCCTTTTTCCACGTTGTCTTACACAGTGTTTCGTATCCTGCTCGCCCTGGCGCCTTCTGATCATTAGGCGCCCAATACCCCAGGAATTTGCGTTATTTTGGATGGCTCAGCCGCGCAGAAGCGCAGAACATTATTCGCGCAAGAAGGTTTTACCGTCGGCCGGCGCGGGGTGCCAGAGGGAGCCTTCTCGGCGCTTGCCCCCGCCAATGGCAACAGCCAATATTATTTTCCACGTGAAGCAATTGCCCATGTACGCATGATGAAATATTTTTATCACCATTACGAACCCCACGGCTGTACTCACAAGAGTTTGGTTCTTTCGAGATTCTTCGACGCCTTCTTGACTCTTCTCGAGCCCCATTATCCGGCCCTTGGCTGCTCTTATGACCTGATCACGACACCTTCTACACTCTACACTGCGTTATCTGCGCTTGCCTACTATTTTAATTCCTGTTTCTTTACGCCTCTTTCCCCACACTGGACATCGTTCGAATATTCTAGAAATGTCAGACGAGAAGGCGGACAGCCCTGTGCCTTTCAAGCTCCAGACCGAGGGCGGCAGCCTCAGCGAAGTCAACTCCCTCAATAACATTCTACGCGACAGTGACTCTGGAGAAATCAATGAATTGGCCGTTGTGGCGGAAGGAGAAGAGAAGACGACCTGGTTCGTCTGGATCCTGGTAATGTGCTCCACGATCTCTGGACTGCTGTTCGGTGCGTCTATCAGTGATTGCAGAAGCACTCTCATCGTTGCTAATGGATGGCTTTGCTAGGCTATGATACTGGCGTAATTTCTGGTGCATTGGTAACAATAGGGTCAGATCTAGGTCCCGAGGCGCTCTCGAACGGCCAGAAGGTAAACTTCTCAAAAACTATGAGTGTTTGAAAGTGACCAATCAATTACCTAGGAACTTATTACATCTGCGACGACGCTGGGAGCATTGCTCGGTGGCCTTATTGCTGGGGTCCTGTCCGATTGGACGGGGCGGCGCTTAGTCCTAGGTGTTGCAGACATCATATTCATCGGAGGGGCTATTACTCAAGCCGTATGCCACACTGTCTGGAGCATGGTCAGTCCTCCTCTCCTCATCTTATACTTGGCGGCACATTCATTTCTTACACTTATACACAGATAGGAGGTCGATTCCTGATCGGCATTGGCGTTGGTCTCGCTGCTTGCATAGCACCGCTGTACATCCAGGAACTCTCCCCCACGCGCCTCCGCGGACGCATGGTGGTCCTCAAGTCCGTTCTTCCGCTCCTAGCCTGTCGTTCCATCTGCTGAAGATCTTTATTAGCGTCGTCATGATCACGTTGGGCCAGGTGGTCGCCTATGGCATCGGCGCTGGATTTACGCATGTAACGAGCGGCTGGCGATGGATGGTCGGCCTGGGCGCTGTGCCTGCTGCTATGCAATTCGTGTTCTTGTTCTTCCTTCCTGAGAGCCGTATGTACCTCCGCAACTTCTAGGTGGGAAGAAGCGTGCTGACACTAGATACCCGAAAAGCACGCATCCTTCTGCGACGAGGCGACAAAGACGCCGCACGTGCAATTATGAAGAAGATCTATGCATTCGCTAAACCCGAAGAACTAGACTTGAAGGTGGGACTATATACCTTTCATCATGTGATAAATGCCTCTCTAAGTCGAAAATCACAGCTCAAAGTCCTGCAAGTCACAGTGAGGATAAGTGTGGAAATAACGGAAACTACGACTTTCATGCATCGCTTCAAGTCCATGGTGCTAGACCCGGTTAACCGAAGGGCTCTCAGTGAGTACTGCGACACCCTCTGACATAGCTATAAGCATGAAAGATTGACCCTTTGGTACAGTCGTTGGATGCGGAATGCAAGCCTTCCAGCAATTGTGTGGGTTCAACACTCTCATGTATTATTCAGCGACGCTGTTCAAGGAAATTGGCTTCAACCAACCCACCGCTGTCGGCCTCATTGTGTCTGGCACCAACTTCATTTTCACGCTCGTCGCTCTGAAATGGATTGATAAGATCGGTCGCAGGAATATCATGATCTGGAGCGCGCCTGGGATGGTCTTTGGGTTGACGCTGGCTAGCATTTCGTTCCATTGTAAGCAACTTCAGTCTCATTATGCCGTTTCAAAATTGATTCTCGTGTTTCCTGTGCAGACTTGACACGGCAGACGGGCGGCAATCTTGTTGACGGCACTGCGTACTCCACGACATGGTCCGCACTCGTGCTGGTGTCGATGATCGTCTTCGTCGCCTCGTACGCAACAGGTCTGGGGAACGTGCCTTGGCAACAAGGCGAGCTGTTCTCTCTCGAAGGTATGGTCTTGTTCGTCTCTAATTCGATAAACGTAACCCACACCCCCCTCTTTCTACCAGTACGCGGCATCGGCACCTCGCTCGCCACGGCGACCAACTGGGCAGGCAACCTGCTCATCGGCTCCACGTATCTCTCGCTCATGGCGAAGATCACCCCGGCAGGCGCCTTTGGGTTCTACGCGGGCATGTGTCTCCTCGGTTGGCTCTTCGTCCTCGCGTGCTTCCCGGAAACGGCGGGCCTGAGCTTGGAAGAGGTCAAGCTGGTGTTCCGAAATGGGTTTGGTATCAAGAAGAGCCAGGAGCTGCGGAAGAGGAAGCAGGAGATCAGGGCGCGCGAGAAGGAGAGGAAGGGCGAGGCGGATTGATGCCCTTTGACGAATGTGTTTTATGGATGACACGAGTTGCGAGATAGTTTAATACGATATATCAAGAATACAAATCATGAATACCCCTTTAAAAATGATAAATGATATCCATCTGTAGGCTTGCGAGGACCTCCCTCTGACCAAGATTGGTTCATGAGGCCGGATTTTGAATCTTGGTGGCCGTCCAGAATGAAGCTTCGTATACATAACCCAACATACTCTTTGCATTATTGGTATATGTGGTAGGAATCGTGGCCTCGTTCTACAAGCGTGTAGGTAAGAATACAAGTGAGGAACAAGAGTGAGCCAAAATGAGCTCACAGAAATTTCGAAGCCAATGGTTCGTGCTAGGGCTTTTACTTCTTCAAGATCTAGCTCTATCGAAAGATCATTCGTGTTGTTGTTTTCCCAATGCCAGAGTAGAGGCCCTGTATCCAAATCAGTCTCTTATAAGCTCGGTCAAGTATTAGGACAAGTACCAAGATTGATCCAGACACCTCCTGGTGCTAGGATGCGATGCAGGATGCGCAAGTAGTTCACAATATTTTTGGCCTAATGAAGATACTTGTTTGACGAGCTGGGAGTTTCTATGGACAAAATAAACGCACCGTATCTATGAAGAAGCAGGTCATGACTGCGTCCCATTCTCCATCCTCCGTGGCTTCAGGATCGCCAAAGATTTCTTCAAAATCACCTGCAAAAATCATTCGGATATGATCGCTATTTGAGAGAACCTTCACTGACCCGCGACTAATGAGAAGTCTGATCCAGGTGGAAGATCTGAAGGCGAGACGTCGGGGATCGAAATAGCTTGGAGGATCGATTCTTTGTTGGGGGCGTTGGAGAATGAATGGACGTAGGGGTAGAATGTGTGCTTCTTGATTTCGGTTGTCCTAAGGCCATGGATCAGATGGTATTTGAAGCGCAACTAATGACCAAGCATACTTGTTCAACACAAAATATGAGGTGAGGAGCATATAGTGGGAGAATTCGTTACCCCTGCATGCAAATCCTAGATTTCGGAGTTGAGATAGGTAGATCCATGGGGAGACTTCGACGTACCCATCTTTGCGACATCATATGCGAGGCGGCCGAGGCCCGCACCAGGTACTAGAACTTTTATATCGCGCCTGTTGGTGGACATATGAATGCCACAAATACTACTCAATGGGTGAAGCAATAAGGAAGGAACAGAGACCTTGCTTCCTCGGAGACATGCGAAAAATGTCGAATAAGCGCGTCCTTCATGGGTTTGTACGATGCTTCGCGTTCTGGTAGGCCCTGTATGCATAGAGTGAGCTAATAATGAAATTAGACCTAGAATTTCCGAATTACCTCTTCGCTCCAGTCACGGACGAGTTGTTTCATAGTGCTTCGTAGTTTATCCATGTCAAACTCAGTTGGACGATTTTTTCTGTCTCGTTTCGATGACCCATGTCCATGAGATCCATGAGAATGCGAATGAGAGTGTGAATGAGATGACTCTGCAAGCTCAGGATTTGAGCGTCGTGTACGCTTTGGATAGAGTTTAACTCACCTTCACCATGTGAATGTGTATGCGATCCTCTTTGCTCTGTCTGCATTTCACTGTCTCCTTCTGCATCCCCATTTCGACTCCGAAAATCTTGGTGTCGCTGACAATTTCGGACAAGAAATTAGCGTTCGCGAGGATAGCTTTATCCACTTCATCGAGCTTTTGCTTGTAGCCCAGCTTGTCTAAGAGGTCTTGATCGGCCTTGGGAAGTAGATAGACATCTTTCCTTCGACGATTGTTTGCAGCCAGCTGGATTTTGGATATCAGGAGCTGTTTAGATCGCACAGAAAGCTGCCGACTTACTGAATATTGCGCGTAATTATTGAATGTGTTGATTACTTCGGTGAACACTCGCTGCTCTACAAAATTCAGACTGGACTGTTAAAAATAAAAGCAGAATATATACCTTCAATCATATCCTCAGCACTTGGCGCCATTTTTATAGTTTACGTGTTGTTAATACTGAGATAAGTCATGACGGCGTCGGTTCGCGCGATAGACGCGCCGTTTGTTTGGATGTGTTGCACAGCAGCTTCAAGCTTTACGCGCTGCATTCCACTTACGGTGTCTTGACTCGCGAGCTGAGGGCCAAGCAATCTTCGACTTCAACCACATCCTCATTCCTAGAAACCTAATATCTCACTTACACAATGGTGCGCTATCATGTCTTTATCTCACAAAACTTATCTCTAACAGCGGACTAGGCTCGTAATGAAGAGAAAGCACAATCAATGCTGTATCGTTTCCGAGAAGCGCAAGCTGCCGAGCTTGGTCTTGGAACGCGAGCAGACCGCCGACCGCGCATGGCCAGCGCGTGCAAAAGTCTCAGAGAATGTGAAAGGTGGAGAGGTGAAATCCTAAGGGAGATCAGCAGAAAGGTGTCCAAGATTCAAGATGGTGTGTCGATATTCCTCCGACGCATATTGATGGAGCTTATAACTTTCCATTCCAGCTGGTTTGACCGACTACGAAGTCCGTGATCTCAATGACGAGATTAACAAACTTATGCGCGAAAAGCGACACTGGGAAAACCAAATTGTAGCACTGGGAGGGGCAAACTACAGGCGAAATGTGGCGATGTTGGATGATGACGGTAAAGAGGTTCCCGGCACAAAAGGATATAAGTGCGTAATTTTGATAGATTTCTATGAAATGGTGGGGCTAATCTAGCCTTGCAGATATTTCGGACGGGCCAAAGACCTTCCAGGTGTTCGTGAATTGTTCGAGAGTCGGAAGAACGAGGAAGAGGAGGAAAACCAAGTTCTCGCATACTACAAGAAGTTCATGAATCAGGGCCCGTCATACTATGGTGATTTGGACGAAGTGGATGGGAAATTATTGGCGTATGAACAAGAAGCAGAAGACGAAGGTAAGCATATTTCTATGACATTATCTCAACGCTCCCTTATATGCGCTTCAGATTGGGAAGAGGCATTTATCAACCTGCGAGAAACACTCGGTCTACCATCCGACACTCAAGCGCCCAAGATTCCACGACCGAATGTCGATGTTGTCCCATCCATAACTGACTCGTCAAATCCACCTCCTCCGTCATCCAAACGGAAAGCCCAAACCGAAGATGTGGACATGGATTCAGGCGGGGACGATTCAAAGAAGGCCAAGACAGAACTTGAAAAGACTACAGCGACCGCAGTTTCTCAGCCTAGCGCAGATGCTGATGCTTCTCGAATACACGCACAAGCCGCTGCTGCTTACATACCTTTCCTCGATGTCGAACACCTTCTACCCCCAAAACTGCCCTCGCACTCCGAAATGGAAGGAGTTCTATTGGCACTCCGAAAGAAGGCTCTCGTAGAAGAATATTTTGGCGACGCGACATAGTTCTTCGGCAATGCATTCTCATTTGGAGGAATACAGATCTCTGTGCTGTTATATTTTATCCATTTGCTCGTTATGTCTGTCACGTCTTCGAATCGCTGTTTGTTTCGGATATTGTCACCAAAAGGAGGCCTCAGGCTCGCTAATTCTGCAAGATTGCACTAGGATCAAAGTATCACGCCCTTCCACCTGCTGCCACGTACTATTCTTCTCGTCATGGGAATGTTTTGAATACGAAGGCTAGGACCTTCTTTCGTTGCCAAGTTCATGGCGAGTTAACTTGTGCTTATTAGCCCCTTCGAATGGAAGACATTTATATTATCGGATGAAGCCTCCATCTTCGGCATTAACAAGGATATGATTATGCCTCAATTCATCGATATCTTCTTTTTCGCATCCTGAGGTGAATATTAAATTTCGTTCGTTAAGCAAAGGAGGTCTCGGAGCGCAAAAAGCATAAGTTAGGCAAGTTATTCTCGATCCTGTGCCGCCAAGAGCTCGCTACGTTTTGAAGATCGAAGCTCAAATTACACGGCGTACAGAGATCCTGATACATGGTCCAACCTGTGTTGAATGATCGCCTATTTTGAATCTTCCATCGAAAGTCAGTACTCGCGGGAGACCCAAAATTTAATTGATCTCTACGCTTTCAAAGTTTCCTCCAGCGGCTACGTTTGGAGCACTTCTCCTTGGTATGTGCTACTTTCAAAAGTCGACCTGGTGTTGATATTCATACCTTATTGTCATCAGCACAAGGAGAGCATCCTACAAGCCATACCGAAACCGAGTCTTGCTTTTTCTCTTATAATCCCAATTTCACAATGGCATTTATAGCACCACATCCTACCATATCCTCAGGCGGAGATTGCTGTACGACTCATACTTGGCATGATTTGGCGTTGTGAGCAAGGGTTCCTTCGCTACGCTGAATGGAGAATGCGCGTTATTCGTAAAGGCTTTAGGTGCAAAGCATGAACATTACTCTTTGGACCTATCTACCCCAATCTCTGGTTGACGGATATCATTTTCTTTCCCTAGTTTAGACACGTATAAACTTTCTTCTCGACAAGCCATGTGCGTATTTGGTTCATCCAATTCTCAAGGCGCATTTCAAGCTCACAGGGGTTTCTGGAAATCAGTCTGCTCTCAAGGTAGTCATGCCTTCTAGTTCGTCCATTCAATGACGGCGATGAGCACCCGTCTTCTAATATCTTTTTATCGCCAGTTTCACGGGTTATCTCGATAACTTCAACGTTTTTAGGATACGGTCCGAGACAGACGCAGTCCATGTATGTTCTATCCATTTGCCCAGCAGTGTAATTGAGTCATTACACTTCAGCTGGCGGAACGACAAACTCTATCTCTCATTACATGTACGTTTGCGCGATGTTCTTCCTGTCGGGTGCGTGTTTACGATACTTCAATCTTGGGTTTTGTTTGAAGATTAGGTGCACAATCGAACGGTGCCACTTTTTGTCATTGCTGCACAGCCCAGTCTATAGAATCATTACTGGACTTTGTGAATGATACGATCTTGGTAAATCCGATTCTCGAGGAGAGGTTTAAAGGTGTGTCGTGTTCTCTTCCATCTCCGAGATTTCCGGGTATGTGCATCTGTGTTTTGACAGAAAAGAACAGTAGATCCTCTGTTAACCTTTTTCAATAGTCGAAGGATACTTGTCACGGCTCCGTTTCACGCTGGCCCGAATATCGCGGGTTGACTGCTCCATTGATATTCTAATGGCCTCGTTTATGGAAGGTCAACGCCTAAACCTTTCCCTCCCACTTGAAAGGATACTCAAGCTTGCGTAGAAGTTTCCCGTGTCCATACGAAGACTTGATTCCGCCTTGGACAATCTCGATCGAACTGAAAAATTGAAGCTGCTCCATGCAACAGCCAGTCGATCACCTTGGTCCTATCATTTTTCGGCGTTGTTGACATCGAGCCTATACCATAGGCAGAAGGGATGTTACTTTCCTCATTTTTTTTAACCTTGCGTTCCAATTTATTCAAGTCGCCCCGCCCCATCATATAAAGGACAGGTCAGGTGCGCTACCATCTCTCATCTTTCTTTCGGCTCTCTTCTCATCGCAAGCATGGGCAAACCAACGGAGAACGAGTTCACCGCCCTTATGTCAAATAAACCGACTATAGCGCCTCAAAGCTTTCCTCTAAGCCTTGTATCATCATCGCTGAGGCCATATTTGGAGCTTGTTAGGCTTGACAAGGTCAGTTATCCGTTCAAATATAAAATCCATTTGCATTTATATTATTTAGCCAACGGGCACGATTTTAATGTTTTGGCCATTTGGTAAATAATGCCTTCTTTGTGTTTTGCAGCATTAATTGAAGAGGAATAGCATGGGGCCTGACCATGGCGGCCTTCAAGATAGGGCTCCCTCTCAAAACGTATAGCGTCCAATTAGTCAAATGCTTGATTGCTGCTTTTATCGTTCGAAGTTCGGCGTGCACCGTGAACGATATTATCGACCGTAGGATGGATGCTGACGTTGGTATGTATATTTTTTTGAGCAGAGGTTGTGCATTGCTCATGATTATGTACGAAATGGAATCCCAGAACGTACCCAAGGCAGACCTCTTCCAAGTGGTCGGATTTCTGTGTCTTCTGCGCTCATCTTTTTGTTCGTTCAATATTTCCTCGGAATTTCGTTTTTCTATTTTGCATTTTCAGAATTGGCGTAAGTCCCCTTTCAAGAATGCGCTTATCATGCTGATGATACATGTGTAGATTCTGCGTTGCGCTTTTTCAAATCTTACCACTGTACGTACCAGTGAGGATCCGCGAAGAGCTGGAGTCGCTCATTGTAATTTCTTTCAGATTCATGATTTATCCACTTCTGAAGCGCTGCACCCATTGGCCGCAGGCGTGGCTGGGAATAGCGATGAACTTTGGTTTAATTACCGCATGGTGTGATTCCGTGCAGTCTATTGATCTGTCACTTCTCTGTTCAGCTTTAATGGGTTGTTGGTGGTAAGTTTCCTCTTCATTTTTGCTTTCTGACTCTAACTTTTTTGTATTTAAAGCTGGACCATGCTTTATGGTTGGTTTTTTTGACCCTTGAATTTCTTTCTTTAACAAAAAAATATAGATACGGTCTATGCCTGCCAAGATATCAAGGACGACGTAAAAATTGGCGTCCGATCGACTGCCATACTGTTCGGAACATGGATTCGACCACTGTTAGTAGGCTGCGGCCTTTCGTTTCTGTCTATGGTGGCTATCTCTGGGCTCGTCAACAAGCAAGGTCCTGCTTATTTCGTCATCTCGGTTGGCGGAACGGCGGGCCATCTTTTATGGCAATATATGACGGTCGATTTGGACTCGCCCAAGAGCTGTTGGAGTGCGTATTTTAGAGCTGTTGTCATCGTTATCAAAACACTGACAAGTCTTTGCAGCCAATTTTAGGCGCAACGGTCAACTTGGATGGATCGTGTGGACTGGGTTGTTGGTTGATTATTTTCATCCTTTGGGCATGTTTTATCGATAAAAGTAGTATATCTTTTGTGTCTGAAGAAATATACATACCACAAGATATATACCACGTTTTACTCCAAGCTTTTGCGGCTTGAAAGGACGGCGGCTGGCGTCGGTTTTGCGCATGCAGGGCGATGCTGTGTCGGGGATGGGCGAGGTAGGGACGGTGGCACGGCGGTGATGGTGAGGTTGCAAGAACGTGTGACGGAAATGCGAGTGCGCACGGGACCGGGGAGACGTTTGGGGAATCGACTTCGGAGGAAAGGAGAAAAAAAAAGTGGACACTGTGAGGATTGAACTCACGACCTCATGCAAACACCCAATGCGAAGCAAGCGCGCTACCACTGTGCCAAGTGCCCGTTGTAACATGGACTAACCTAGCTCTCATTATAGCGAGGTTACGTCCACTTTTTCTTGGTCGTTGGTTATCTATTTTGAGTCCCTGGGACGATACTTAGTTTATCTTTACCTATCCTGATCTTTCGGACCTTCACATCTGCGCGGTGCATTCATATTATTTAATAGTTATCTAGCATCTGTCTTGTGCGAAAATCTCTGTCTAAATAGATGACTTGAGCAACTTGTGAGCAACCCATCTTTTAAACCAGCAGAAAAACACAGAACACGTTCGATTGACGTGAGAGGCTATACTGCCAATCCGTGCTTCTACTAGCATTCCATTGAATACTACTTGGAAAAAGTACTCAAAAAGTACTCAACGAACAATGCCTAGTGACATGGCTTCACATGGTACACTGTCAAGATCGGCCCGCATTCACCTGGTGGACCCGCACAAAGCAAACGGTGTTCTATTCATACCTGGTTTGAATCCCCATTGACATCCGTTTACTATGTATGCCCTTGGTGTTACTATTCGAATCGATACCTGCGACCGCGAGGTCATACTTATCCCTCGGAGCACGTTCAATCGTCATTCTCGCCGAGATCAAATAGGGTTAGATCTGGTTAGCTGAGCTAGTGCACGTTCGTCGCCAACAAAGGGGCCATATTACGCATCTACTTCTTCGATATATAAACCTCGATAGGTGGACCTCAACGATCCCCCCGTAGGCTCGTCGTCGCTTACGTGACATCTTGCAGAAACAGACATTCGGCCGTTCGGAATGCTCTTGTCTTCCTTGATTTGCATTGCTCTTATCTGCGGGGCTGAATCCAGCATCGTTGAGCACAAACTGAGCCCGGTCAAGAAGTACGTTTTCGCTCTTACCTTTCAGAATTCATCCCAGCTAAATTTCTCTCTTTTGAAGAAGGCCAGTAGTCCCTGGTGTTGTTTTTGATCGATTCATTACGATATGGCTGGAAAACATCAATTTCGCCTCAGCATCCGCAGATCGTGAGTCAAGGATGCTCAGTACAAACGCTTAGAAACATTTGTTAACCACGATTTCAATTTATAGCGAATTTTGCGGAGCTGACGAAGCAAGGAATCCAATTTACGAACTACTTCGCTGTAACTCACCCCTCGGAACCCAACTACGTCTCCTCTGTCGGTGGAGACTACTTCGGAATGAACAACGATAATCTGAACCGCGTTCCTGCGAATATATCTTCAGTGGTCGACCTTCTCGAGGAAAAAGGAATTTCCTGGGGTGAATATCAGGAGCATATGCCGGTGACTGGCTTCCAAGGCTTCCAGCAGCAGGCTCCAAACGGGGCCAATGACTACGTTCGAAAACACAAGTGCGTTATGAAAGTGTGCTTTATGGGAGCAATCGCTAATTGATTGTTTAGCCCGTTGATTATCTTCGATTCGGTCGCCAACGTCTCTTCACGCGCAAACCAGATCAAGAACTTTACGCTGTTCGAACAGGATCTCGCTAAAGATGCCCTTCCTCAATGGATGTTCATCACACCAAATATGAGTGCGCATCATTCAAATCTATACCTTGAATCTGCGAGTAATTGATACGTATCCTAGCTAATGATGGGCACGATACCAACATCACCTTTGCCTCAGCCTGGGCTAGAAATTGGTTGACTCCCTTGTTGAAAGACTCTCGCTTCAACGCCGAAAAGACCTTGATCCTCTTGAGCAAGTCATCTCTCCATCTTTATTCACGATCACAAACTAAGTGCCCTTCAACACAGCGTTTGATGAGAACGAAACTACCGATCCTCATAACCGAGTCGACAGTGTCCTTCTCGGGACTGCAGTGCCAAAGGAGCTTGTTGGGACGAAGGACGCCACGTTCTATACCCATTATTCCGAAATCGCCACCATTGAGGCCAACTGGGGTCTTCACACGCTCGGGCGCTACGACGTTGGCGCCAATGTTTTCAGCCTCGTCGCAAAGCACACTCATGACGTGATCCGCACGGTCAAAGACTTGAACCAGGTCTTCCTCAATGTCTCGTACCCGGGACCGTTCAATAGCGCTCCATCCGGTAGATATCCTGTTCCCAACACCAAGCTTGTGGTCAACGGCCGTACTGTCTTGCCGAAGGTTGTCGAAGCATGGGGATCGCATGCGTTGCAGAAATGCACCGTGTATGACGGTGCTCTGCAGCCACCCAGCGGCCTCAACCCCCCGGTGACTCCAAAGGGATGTTGAGCGCTCTGTGGTACTGTCACTCTCTTGGTGTAGTGATATTTTTTGGGGCGGAGCGGTGATATCTGTTTCTGTTATTTATTGACGATCAAGCGATTTTTTCTTGCTAATTAGAATTGATATTTAACTATGAACGTTGAATTCACATATAACGACACAATTTTTCAACTGAACCCTCATGATTACCAACGCAGTTTCGGGACTATCATCGACTGATTGATCATATATCTAAATCATCAATTGCTTTCCACTGGAGTCTGCCTTCGGGAGACTAGTGCTAACCGCTAAGCGCCCATTGACATCACTGCATCATGATTAATAGCCGCTTCGGTTGCATACATGATCTGCGACATGTGACAATACTTAAGAGGATTGAATCAGGAATCCCGGTATCTGTTTTGGTGTCTCCCGACTGCCCCAGTTTTCAACCAACAACCTACTTCTAGTACGTCCGTTTTGATGAATTTGAATGGTTGGGAAAATTCAAGTTATTCAGCAAGCGACGTCACCCTCCCATTCAAATTTCCACCTCTTCATGGGGGACTGGGATTGGAACGAATATCGACAATCTAGTCATGATGCAGGCTCATTTTGGGCTCATTCACATACATTTTGCTCTCATATGGTCTATAATTTCCTGCAGCCAGCCTATATTCGTGTTATCTCTTCCTACGGGATTAGGTAAATGTCGACTCTCGCCCTTTACTACTACTGCTTATTGGCTATTCTCTGCTTCTCTCCGCTTCCCATGAAACGCGAAAGAAGCACTTGCGAAGCACCAGCATTCACCTGATGATGAATGTGCAGAGAATATCCATCAACAAACTCGGCAATGTCACAAAAGAAGGTGCTCAAATGATACATCATCCTTCTGGGTGCAATCATGTGGGATTCTTGGAGTACAGGATACTAGGCGCTATTGATAGATTGATGAGAACTGCGAATGCTCTGGGAATCTAGACGAAGTCTTGACCTGAGGCCGGGCTATTTCGATTTGATTTCGATGTCTGCGAATGCCTGGTGATTTCGCAGGGCCTCATTCTAGCGTCCGTCCACTACATCTGTCCTCACAGCTTCATTCCTTGCAGAGTAACTCGTGCATCTTCGTCGTGGCAAGTCCCACCAATCCCTATGTTCATTGTTTAAGCCTCTACTTCGAATTGCCCTGTTTCTTTGGACTCTTTTTCTCGGGATTCTTCGACCTCGCTCGAAATATTTGTCGACACATCTACCCATCTGATTCTTGGCCTTATATTCTCTTTCCGCGGCTGGGAACTGGAAATTTACCATCGTCTTTCAATTCCTGCAAACATCGCATTCAAAATGAGTCATCCATATAGCGGACCAGCCAGTTACATATACGCCAATGAGGTACGGCTGTTGTAAAATCACCAAGAATCGCGACCGATGTTGATCGTTTCTTTGGTGGATAGTATCTGGATGACGAAGACATAGATGGTAGACGGGGAATATATTATCCTCTACCAGCTTCAGTCTTGTCGTCGCCTCCTGGCTCATTGTCCCAAGTGAAGCCTTGGTCTCCCGTCAGTAGTTCAATCCTTCTCAGTCTGAGACAAATTATAACACTGCATTCTTCTTAGATCTTCGATCGTGCTTTCTCTTCTGTTCCCCAGTTTACAACAGACTTCCAATCCGACAAGTATAAGAAATTCAGCCGGTCAACTCATGTGGCAAACGTAAACAAAGGGACGATCTACTCTGAGCCATATGGGTACGAGTCCATGAGGGTGCGCTTTGATACTCCAAATGAACACATCGTAGTTTGGCGTCGAAAGCTTAAGGTGAGTGATTATTCTACAAAAACAAGTGTGCGCCTCGCTGACGCACTGCTCGAAGTTGATCAAGCGAAAGCTTTGCCGTTTTCGACGCGAGGTCACCAAGTTGATGACCCACAACTGGATTACAGCACCTCGCCCTCGTCTCTCATTCATACACTGATATCGAATTTCTTATCGGAGGAAGTCATTCTGTTGTCGCAAGGTGGTCAACCCAAGCATCATGGGCCGCCTCGTCAAAATTAGTTTTGTCAATTGCGTCAAACTTGTTGTGCTTATTTATTTCTCTTTCGATATTTAAAGCCAGTGGAAAGCCTTAAATTGTGTACTGCATATAAATGGTTACTATGTATAGAATACTGTTTTGTGATCTCGACTTGTTCGAGGCTGAAATTCGTCGCGCTGATACATGATGTATGTAACACGAGCCATGAACTTGCCATACACATCAGGCGATAGTGTACATTTATAAATGCCGCATGGCTTGAATACTCCCGGTAGCTTGATATATGCATGGGACGACGGATATGATATGTACATTGGCCCATCTCGTTGTCATTGTGCGAGGATATGCCAGAGTTTAAAAATAGACCAATCACCAGCGCCTTACAAGATCGACCGCTTATTAGGCGCTTGACATGAGGCGGCCAAATTTGGGCGTCTACAAAATGCTTCTGGGCATGTACAGGACCTTGTAGCTACTATTTCAAGTTAATTCAACACCTTGAGAAATGTAGAAAAATTTTTGACTGCAGCCTGAGGAACACATTCAAGTTCAAACATTTCCACAGGCTGAGTCTTTCACAAGATTTGAACTGCCTATACGTGGCTCATCCCATAATACCGGTTGTCCACGAAAAAATATTGTCCACGAAAAAATAATAAGATAAGTAAATCTCGGTTTTAATTTTTTGAATCGATGGACCATGAACGATACGGGGGTCATTGAAACTACAGTGTCAAATATTGGCAGGAGCGGGATTAGGCGCGGTCCTACAAAATGCTGTGAGCGTCGTTGAACCAGCTCTACTAAGTCGATTGCGCGAACATATTTCCAGGTTATAATCGCGAAAGCTGAATATGCAGATAATGAGGCACTCGTTCCCCAAGCCACATCTCTGGTGACTTTCATGCAAATCGAGGGCGCCGCCATAGGCCTATCCTATCGTATGACTTTTACTTCTATTCCCCTTTGAGCAAGGCTAATGACCGCGTCGGACAGAATTGCCGGAGGTATCTTCTCCTCACAGTTAAGGATCCAGCTCGGAATCCACGCTCCCGACATGTCTGCAGACGTGAAGAATGCGGTATTGTCCAATATCGAAGCCATTTCTGGTTTGCCTGCGACGGAAAAGATGCCCGTCAAAGATGCCTATTCTGCAGCCATTGATCGCATGTTCTTGATCGCAGTTGCAGGATGCGGAGCGGCAAGCTTGGCTGCTTTGATCATAGGCAGAGGAAAGATTACGGTCTCTAAAGCTGCTGCAGCATTATGGAATTCGAATGCGAGATCTTTTTAGAATGCGACCTTGCCAATGAGACGTGAGGAACGAACGTCTTGGTTGGGCAATATCGGAGAAACCAAGAAACAGAGCCCCTGGCATCCTGAGAATTTGCTGAGAATTTGCAAGAGCACAGATCGAGGTCCTGGATCAGTCTCCCTAGAGAAGCGAACGCGGTGCCAGGATCATGTCGGAGTATATAGGTTCCAATTTCTGAAGATCTGCATACGTTCATTTAACGCGGGGATCCAAGACGCAGGTTTGCCAGAGAGAGGCGTAGCTCCGAGTTGAGACATGAGTAAGGATGATGTGGATTGAAACTCCGCGTGAAAATGGGGGAAAGGTGGGAAATTGGAACGACGTGGTTGGTCGCTGAGCGAGACAGTGAGCGGCATCTCTTTTCTTTTTATTCATCCCCTTCCACGACTCTGCGGGCTTGCCGCCCCTGATATCCTCTGATACAACTCATTTGCGGTGCTGCCATGTTGCGCCTCGTATCCACCGTGTCGCGACCCACATCGACGGGATTACTCGGGAAGGTTGTCTGTTCCACGCATGGTCCTCAGAACTGTTCGTGTCTCCGGAAATTGGACAGCATGCTGGAGGGTTGACTATATCTTCAACATCTAGCTCGCAGGTCTCTGTCATCAACTTCCAGTCGAGCAGCGGACATTACCCTAACGGTGGACGGGAAGGAAGTGACTGTTCCCCAGGGTGCGTTCGGTTGGATTCGTAACGCCCACTGTGCCATATCGACGTGTCTTTGAACAGGTTCTGCGTTGATTCAGGCTTGCGAAGCTGCTGGTGCAACAATACCTAGGTGCGTCATCTGTTCGACCTATCTTACACTTGATGCTAATATTATATACAGGTTCTGTTATCATGATAGGTCAGCTTCCCCTTTGATACATGTTCTACAATATGTTAACGAACTGTTGCAACTGCACTCTTAGGCTAGCTATCGCTGGTAACTGTCGGTGAGCACACTTAGCGGAATGAAAGCGCTGGTTTATAGCTCAATGTCTTCTTAACAGAATGTGTTTAGTAGAAGTTGAACGCTCTCCAAAGCCTGTTGCCTCATGGTATGTCAACTTGAACTGTGAATTGTGGTCTACTCGGCTAATAACGCTGGCAAAGTGCTATGCCTGCTATGCCTGGATCGAAAGTTTTCACTAATACTCCTCTGGTACATGAAGCAAGGTATGTTAGTCACATTCACACGCGATCTCTGGCAATTCATTACAACGCTCTGGCGAAATATCTTGACCTCTTCTGGTTCTATCTGTGCATACTCATATTGACCCAACTTTTATCACTACAGAGAAGGTGTCATGGAATTCCTGCTTGCCAATCATCCCTTAGACTGTCCTATTTGCGACCAAGGTGGCGAATGCGACTTACAAGATCAATCTATGCGCTACGGTTCCGATCGAACGCGTTTTCACGAAATTACGGGCAAGCGTGCGGTAGAGAACAAGGACATGGGCCCGCTCGTCAAGACGTCAATGAACCGCTGCATTCAGTGCACGCGTTGTGTGCGGTTCGCCAATGAAGTCGCAGGCATCGAGGAGCTCGGAACGACCGGCCGTGGTAATGACATGCAGATCGGCACATACGTGGAGAAGACGATGGACTCTGAGATGTCGGGCAACATCGTCGACTTGTGCCCCGTCGGCGCGCTGACAAGCAAACCGTACGCCTTCCATGCGCGGCCGTGGGAGCTGAAGAACACAGAGTCGATAGATGTCATGGACGCGGTTGGCTCGAATATCCGTATCGACTCGCGGGGCGTGCAGGTCATGCGCATTCAGCCGAAGACGAACGACGATGTAAATGAGGAATGGATCAGTGATAAGACGCGTTATGCGTACGACGGCCTCCGGTTCCAGCGTCTGACAACGCCGCTGGTGAAGCAAGGCGATCGCTTCGTGGCCGCCACCTGGGAAGACGCCCTTGCCGCCGTTTCTGAAGGCCTCGCGGCGTCTGGTGCCAAGGACGACGAAATTCAGGCCATTGCTGGCCATCTCGCGGACACGGAGACGATGGTCGCGCTCAAGGATCTTTTCAACCGTCTCGGCTCGGATAACCTCGCTCTTGACCAACCCGGAGGAAATCAACCCCCTATCCACGGCGTCGACGTGCGCTCTAACTACCTGTTCAACGCTACCATCCCTGGTGTAGAGACGGCCGACGCTATCCTGCTCGTGGGCACCAACCCACGCCACGAAGCCGCCGTCATGAACTCGCGCATCCGCAAGAGCTGGCTGCACACCCCGGTCGAAATTGCTCTCATCGGCGAACGGGCGGATACCGCTTACGGATACGAATACCTCGGTGACCAGGCGAAGGCCCTCAGCGACTTCGTTGCGGGCAAGGGCCTTTTGCCGAGAAGTTCAAGAAAGCGAAGCACCCGCTGATCATTGTCGGAAGCGCGCTGGCTGAGCATCCCGATGGCAAGGCTATGTACAACGACCTCGCCAAGTCCGTGGAGAAAAACAAGGACAGGCTGGTACCCCTACATGGAACGGGTTCAGCGTCCTCCAACGGGTATGTACTGATTTATTCTGCCTTATTTTCTCCCACTGAGCACAAGCGATTGCATTGCACCCTTTAGGTGGCTTCCCGCCCGCAGCATACGACGTCGGCTTTGTGCCCTCGGCGCGCGCCGCGAAGACGAAGCCCAAGTTCGTCTACCTCCTGAACGCGGACGAGGTCGACCCCAAATCGATCCCCAGCGACGCGTTCGTCGTGTACCAGGGCCACCACGGTGACCTTGGCGCGCAGCTCGCGGACGTGTGTCTCCCTGCACTCGCATACACAGAGAAGGGCACGACGTGGGTGAACACCGAGGGCCGCTCGCAGATGGGCCGCGCGGCGGTGTCGGCGCCTGGTGCTGCGAGGGAAGATTGGAAGATTATTCGGTAAGGAACTGCTTTATGTGTTGATATATATATGGAGGTTTGTCGTGCTGACCTTCGTCTTTATTTATTTTTTCTGTATCATGATACAGTGCTCTGTCTGAAGTCATCGGTGCTCCTCTGCCATACGACGATGTCCTGGAGCTACGCGACCGGATGTGGGAGATCTCACCCACATTGGTCCGATATGATGTTACCGAGCCCACCTCCATCGACGTCGCGTTGGCCGGTCTGAAAACGCTCGCCAGCCAAACGGCCGGCGCCAAGGCTGTCGGCGCGCCCATCCGGAAACCCATCGCGAACTTCTACCAAACAGACCCCATATCAAGAGCGTGAGTGTTGTTGTTTCCTGCTTTCGTTTTGTGAAGCTTTTTTTGCATGGGTTCACTGATGTGCTTCTTTTGGGATAGATCTGTGACGATGGCTCAATGCACGCGGGCGTTTGTGAAGGGTGAAAATTATGGTTTGGGCCATGCTGGCGAGCAGCCTGAGACGCAAGCTGCATTTGCATGAACTATCCTGTATTTAGAGTGTTCCATTCGTCTGAAAAACGCAATCTTTCACACATAATTAAATTCATTTTACAAACCTCCTATAAACTGATCGTCCAAGTGCGTAAGTAAATGCGGATGGTGTTAATTTGTAAAATGAGGTGTTGGTACAATTAATATGGGCACTAGATCTAGAAGCGACGCTAGATGCTAAAAAAATTACAGGTCTCTTAAGATGAATTAAACCATAATGGTCGAAAAGAGGATCATTTCGAATGTTTCAGTTTGCCTACTACAGCGGTCAACTTCTTCGAGACCATTGCGATGTGCTTGTGTGACCGCACTCGAACGAGATATGTGAACAGGTAAACCGCACAGATCTAACACCAACGTCCATGAAAAATGACAATCAAGCGAATAATACGAAGATAACTCACATTGAATATAATGTACGCGCAAAAAAAGCCAAAATCGCGCCAGTGATGATCGTAGAAAATGTTGAATGATGGCCCCATCCACTGGTCTGTCGTCCTGCTGGAACAGAAACGACAATGTGATGTTGCATCCGAGTTCGTGAGATAACCTCCTCTGTTTGTGATATATTGAGCCATATATCCACCGCAGGTCTGACCAGAGGGAGGCTCCAAGGTAACAAGTTCTTTGTCGGCGCAATTGATGGGCTGACGACCGATAACTATGGAGATATTAATTCCTTTTTCCACCCGAATGTAGGCCACATACCTTGACCCAGCAAAGCTTGGATAAGATAGGTGTAAGGGGAAAGATGATACATCCACTGCCACCATCCTAGTTCGCGATAAGGTTGCAAGACACCGTCGCTAAGATTTGACGTCAATTAGTGGATGGTTTAGAAATCTGACAAAACTTACAATGTTAGCACAAAGGAGAACAAGAAAGAGAACATCAGGCCAGCAATCTCAGCTGTAGGGCTCATGGACGCCACAGCCAACGCGATGGTGGTATAGTAGATAGGGAAGCAAACCCCAAACATGAGGTATGTGAAGCCTCCCCGAGAACTTTCAAAGCCGACTGTCCAGTACCAACACAAGAAAAAGAGAGTCGACCCCAAGATATTCCACGGAAGCTCCATGGCTACCTGCGCGGTGGTCAATGCCGACCAATGGTACATCCTACTGGATCGCTCTCGGATCTCATAAATGTTACGCATCTTCGATGATTTGATCAGAATAAATATACTTCGACACATGAAACCGGACTCACGCTGATATATTGGACATGCAATTGCTGTCCCAAAGGAGCGCTCTGTGATGGTTTAGCTTTTGTTACGCATGAAAGAATGGCATCCTTACCAATATCGTACCCATAAATATAGCCTAGACAGATTTTCAGTAGGCAGAAGAAGCAATTCAAAAGGTGTAACTACAAAGAGTTTGTTCTGAGTACCCTGAATAGTGTCCTTCGCCTTGAAGAAAGTAAAACCGATGAATAGTCCTCCGATGATGTTCAAGGTCAATTTCGAGAATAGATAGGTGGGATTCCGCCAATAAGTTAAATGCTGACGCTTGAGCAACACTTGCAATTGATAAGGCCACGGAGTGGCAAATGCGGATTGGATTGTGGCGTGGACCGGAGGGCGCTTTCGTCCTTCGGTATGGATTTCTTCAAGGGCGATCTCTACAGCCTTTGATTCCTTCGAGTTGATCCACACTTCGTGCCAATCGCGATCGCTGATTGCAGTTGCACCTGCTCCAATGACATCGAGCATATACTCGGCCCTGAAAAGAGAGATAAGTTTATTGTGTTTGTATATTTACTCGTCGCTTACGGATTTTCTCCACTGTTGCACTTGCGTGCACCATTAGCCTCGAAGTAATCGATGAGCGTCTGAGCATTTTCCCCAAGATCTCCGAAGTACACTGTTTGACCTCCTTTCCGGAGAAGTAACAGCCTATCAAAGACCTAAGAAGGGAATCAGATACATCACAGCAGGCTTTTTGTGAAGTGAATATACTTACAGCAAAAACTCTGCAGACGGCTGGACGAAAAATTAGGACAATGAAGATATCTTTAAGTTGATATGTACCTGATGGATTCTGACGCGCATATATCAGTCTCAGTGCTAATGACAACCAATGACGATAAATCCTCACGTGCAAAGATCGCCTGGCCATTATCCGCGAGGCTACGAAGGAACGACATGATAGCCCACGCACTTGAGAATCTAGGCCCGAAGTGGGTTCATCAAGGAAAAGAAGAAGTTGAGGCTAAAGACCCTCAATAAATCGACCGAAACGACTGGATCAGATAAACGCACCTTCGCCGCTAACTCTACTCCAATAGTTGTACGCTTCTTTTGCTCGACGCCCAAAGAGCCAACTATGGCATCGGCGAATTGCTCAAGGCCGCACATTTTCAAGCATTTTTCTGCGCTGCGAATCGATGAATAGGCTAACCCATTTCAAAGAACATGAGAACTTACTAGGCGTCCTTCTCCGATGTAGGTACGGCCGCCGGTTGTCGCAAACGAGCAGAAAAAACTAACGCTTCGCGTACAGTGGTCAAGCAACATGCGTATCCATTTGCTGACAATAGCCAGTTTGAGCCTGAAAATCGATGGGAAGTGGTTGGCCGTTTAAGAAGCGATCTCCTGTGACGATCCCAGTAGTAACTCGCTCAGCAAGAACGTTCAAAAGGGTTGTCTACGCATATAGAATGAATAAGCAGAACAAAGCGCAACACGATGGCAGAGGACATACCTTGCCGGCCCCAGACTCTCCCATCAGTGCGGTTAGTTTTCCAGGAACAACGAATCCAGATACATTATCTAAAAGTAGACGTCGCTCTCCAGACACGGGGACGATATAACTGATATTTTGCCACGAGAAAGTGTCGACCATTTTGGGCTGCTCTTTGATTGCCTGTTCTGCCTCCTTTTCTTGGACAATGGTCTGCTGTTGGCTTTCAGCACTCTCCGCGGTCGCTGCGGTCGCTTGCGATTTTTCTTCATCATCTGCCACCGCTGCCTTGGCCTGTTTGATACGTCGGCTTTTGCGCCGCGTTATACAGTAGGACAGAGCCTTTTCTGGTGCTCCCGGTGTTGAACTCGGTGAAAATAAGGAGACAAAGCAGGAAGAAGATGCCAAAGGCACAGAGAATACCGAAATTCTAGGATCCGATTGATTAAAGGTTAATCGTAAGAAGGTGGGTAGACTTACTCGCCAGAGGAACCCAAAATGGTAGCCGAAAGACAAAGCAGATAGGCGTTACCGTCGACCCTATCTTGACCAGGTTGTGATCCAACAACGGTACAAACTTGATTTGCTAAGGTTATGCCTTCATATCCTGGGCCGGATGGTACGAGGGAAGAACAAAGCCATCCAAAGTGTGGAACTCGTTCGTCATGAGCGCGCTGAAGGCGTAGTAAATTGGCTGCATATATCACCATAAGTGTCCGTATGTTATTCTCGTCTGAAACACTACGTTTATATATGAGATCCAACGAAGCGCACCGATCATCGAAGGTCGAGGTATTTGATAGCCAGTATATAGCGATAAAGCCAGGAGCAACACTCCTGCCAGCGCTTGAGCCGGCGCTTCGCTTGGGAAGGCGGATGCCAGCGCACGAAAGAACGCTTTCATAGCAAGAGCGACCACCAAGATGAATACGAGGAATGTACTGTAAAGACGAATGAGAACCCCCCATCATTTTGTGAGAAATGAACATACAAATATTGTGAGCAGTCTGTTGAAGTCGAACAATGAAATATATGATGATGGAGAAAAGAATCATCGTGCCGAGAGTAAACGGCATGTCGACCAACGTCATGGCCACAGCTTCAACCATAGGGTGATACATAGCTGCCTTTTGTTGACGCAGGATGATCGGCCGCTGAGCGAACAGCGATGGAATTTCCGACATGCTGAAAAGCGCCGGACGAATACTGAACTGCAGAAAATATTAGATAATAAAATAAATCAAAGACAGAATCCGTTGCTCACAAGAAGATCACACCCCCTCGAGAGAAGTAGGCTGCTGTAGTGTCGGAAATTTTTATGAAAGTCGTACCAAGAATAATGGCTTGGAGCACAAAGGTACTATGAATCGATAAGGAAGAGGAACAGAAGAAAGATAGGAATTACGAACGTCGTGGACAATGCCTGAGCGGTGTAGTTGCCTTTCATGATTTGCGCGCGACGCAGCATGACGATACGGACTTGCATCGGTATGGAAATGATGTATGGACTCTAAAGAGAACGGTCAGACTGGTGCGTTTACATCGTGAATTAAACAGCACATACCTTGTTACGAGTATGCCGTGAATGCTCTTCCGCAGCACTTTCCTTGTATGCCTTCGCTTTATCACGCTTATCGACGTTCTCCTGCTTGTACGCTTCGATATTTGCTAAGTTCATCTCGCGTATATCAGAATTCCTGTAATATTCTTCAAATTCTATGGCGGTCTGGGGAATGGGTCGAGTGTTGTTTTCTGGGCCGCGCATGTCATCTTTTTCCGCGATAGTAGTCCTTCCAAGAGGATCTGTGACAGAAACAAGAAAATCCGGCGTAGTCTGACGAGGCTTAGGAACATATCCCATATCGATGAAATATTGTCGAGCGCGGTTGGCAGGCCCGAAGTACGCCATCCGACCCTCGTGTATGAGACACACTTTGTCGAACAATTCGAAAACAGATTCCCCTGCTTGGTATATCGAGACAATAGTTGAGTTCTGTTTGAAATCTGTCGCGATGCGCAATGCGCGAACAAATTCAAGGGCAGTGCTGGAATCGAGACCTCGAGTGGAACTAACGGCGACGGAGATGAAAAAAATGAACCTTCAAGTAGACACTTCACTCACTTATCCCACGACGTGATAAGACTCCTAGTTGCGAGCGTTTCTGCGATACTGATCACCGTTTCAGATGAATTGGCATAGAAGAAATGAAGAAGAGACTTACGAAACACGCTTCTTCTCGCCTCCACTAACACCACGTATCGACGCATCACCGACAGGCGTGTTTCTAACGTGGTTGAGGCCGAATATGGTCAAGTATATATCCGTTACTCGGCGCGTGTATTCATCTTTAGACATGCCGTGAATGCGTGAATGTGGGGCTCGCGTCTTCGCGCGAAATGAATCGTTTGGTCTACAGTCAGAGTTGGGAAGAGTATATCGTCCTCGGGGCAGTATTGTACATCGCCGCGATAATGTTTATGAACTTGCTCGGGTGTAAGAGAATCATAATGGACTTCTCCGTTCACAGCATGAAATTCTTCGCGTTGATTTGCCAGCACTTTGAGGAAAGTACTGCAGCCAGATCCGGGACGGCCAAGAACAACTAACATCGAGTTTTAAGACGTGCCATGGGCTACAGTATAAAGACTCACGAAGCATTTCTCCAGGACTCACAACACCTTCGAATCTAGTTATAATTTCTCGTGTAGGAGGTTGGCGCAGTTGGCGTATTAATTTGAATATCTTGGTGAAATCCAAAGCGCTGCCCAATGTGGACTTATATGTTGCCGATGCTCCTAATCCCACGACACAAAGATTTTGGAATACAACTCCAAGAGTGCGTGTCTTTATCTCAGATTCTTCGACCCTAGAGATTTGATCAATGGAAATTTTGAAAAATAAAGGTTGTAGCGAACCCTTTGAGGTAGTAACGCATGATTTTCTCATAATCCAAGGGTTCTTCCATTACTTGCGCGAGTGTAGTAGTGTCCGATTCAGATTGCGGTTCTGAACTGGAAGACGCGACAGGAGAAGGGTGGGTACCATTGAGGGTTTTCGAAAGCGAATGAACACCTTTTGGGTCGAAAAAATCGATCGATACGCGAGAAGGAGGTCTATACAGCGAAGCTCCAGGCTGTTGAGGTGTTGAGGTGTCGATTGGAGGCGCTTGCGAACGGATGTCATGCTCTCCTTGCGCGTTTGTGACAGGAGATGACAGTGGGGATGTAGCGTCGACTTCGGATCCGTCTAGCGGGGAGGGTGGTCGGTGGTCATCACCGTGAGGAACAGTCGCTGTGTCATCGGAAGGGGTACTCATGATGGTAAGAGACCCGACAAGTTGACAGTTGTATACCAGCCCACCAAGACTTGATATTGCCTCGATTCTTAAACCGCAGAGAGCCAGACCAGGTTTGTAAGGATGGATCGATATGTCAGACATTCGTCAAGAAAGGCATCTTCGGGATCAAACAGCTTGGGATATAGTGGTATTTCGCTGTGAATGGTGCAAGACATTGTCATCTTTGTTGACACAAACATAATGCCAGTGACAATGAATGCTGTAGCGCTGACTATCCAACAGATCGTGTCGTCGTTGGCAGAATTCGTTTTGAATCATGTCTCACTGCAACTTGCTAGTTTGGTGCTGCTTCATTGGGTCAGCAAGCCAAGTCGAGAATGAGTAATGGGTAACCTACCAACGCTACCGAATGCACGTCACGATATCGCTTCAAGGATTAAATCTAGCAACAAAAAAATTGGTCGGGATTGTTCAAGGATTGTTGAGGAAACTTTTGGGAAACTTGGCTCGCCACGTTCAAGAATGAGTGACCAGTGACATCCGTCACACTCAGTCAAGACTCAACGTCAAGACTCAACGTTCAACGTTCAACACCCAGTAGATCTAAAAAAACATACTTGATACTATGTACCCGTCCGCGTCAACCTAGCGCCCACTCATGCATCCGCCACACTACACGCAGAATGCTCTCTATTTAACACGAAGTGCAGCAGAGAACTTGGCATGCGTTTGAGTATTTTTTTTTATGAATTCGCTCTCGTTGCTCTGTTGTTGCTCTGCTCTACGTAGGACATCCTCCCGACGTCCTCTACATCTACTTACCGGCTGGGCCGTGCCTAGTCCAACCTTGGTCTATACGCCGCCATTTTTTGCCGCCCAGCCGCTATTGTGCTCGAACTTTCGTGATTTGGCAAACTCGTTCCTGCTCCCATCTTCTCAACATCAGCAAGCCCGCACTGACCGATTTCCCCGATTTTTGCTCTTGAGGATTGTCTGCGAGAAATACGCTAGTCAACGAAGGGAGAGAATGTCTGATCTACTTACACCTCATACATCAACAGTCCGTCAAAGAGCGCGTGGGGGTGTGATATAATCTCAAGATATATTATTCGATCGAATAGCAGTGGTTGCATGTTCGTGTCCAGAGTGGAGGAAATAATCAGGCCGAGGTAATTACAAAAAAAACGTTATTCGTAGGAGGCCGCATTCAGCCAGGGATCTTGGAGTAACTGCCCTGCGGTCTGCCGGTCTTCGGGGCGCCATTGCAGCATTTTCCGCATAAACTCCAGGAAAGCCCTTTGGTCGCTACCCTTGAAGTTTTCCTCGGACTCCTCCAGGCTGGTAGCACTTGGAATGGGTATTTCTCCGCGCCATTGGCCTTGTATCATTGGCCTCAAAAAGTCACGGCGTCAATAATAGAAAGACTCACCATCCTCAGTAAAGAACTCGGCAGTCCTTTTCCCAAGTTTCAAAAAATCTGGTGGCGGCGGTCCCATCATAGCGATCATCTCAGCAAGGTGAGCACGAGTTGTATACCTTTTTTCTTTGGGGTCCTGTCCATAGAACATGTACTTCCCTCGAACAAGTCCCAGATCTGATAATTTGAAGTCAATCTATTGCAAAATAAGAACCCATGTCTCGTGCGACATACTAGGACCCCGACGTTCCAAATATCAATGCTGTAACTCCATGGCATTTTCAGGCAGACCTCAGGTGATCTGTAGGAATTTGGCTGTGCACGTTCATTATGCTCGACTTCTCCAGACACAGCCGAGCCAAAGTCGCTGAGGAAGGGCTGCCCCATACCTTTCGCCGAGTCGAATCGCCGGGAGATGTAAACAGTATATCCGTCAACTTCTTTACGGGGCGATGGGTGCTCTTGTTCAGCTTTAATGAATGCAGTGACGATAGATTGGTCGTTGATTTCCATCAGAATGTTTCCAGCGCTGATATCTTGAAAATATTGAGTACTCCTGTGCATGTCACGGGAATAGAAAGGCTCGCCTGTATGAATCAAATGCGCTTCGGTGTGGAGATAGTCAAGGGCCAGAAACAAGTGGACAAGAAATGCTTTTAGTAGGCTTTCTGTAAATCTTAGGCGTTGGCGAGTACGATAAGGTCCCGCGTACTTCCCCACATAGGTTTATGGACGAGACACTGGTGCTCGCCTTTCGGACCCTGCAGAGTGAAAGTGCGTAGGGCCTTTCGAAGATAATGACGGCCCGGGTGGTCCGATTTAATGCTCATGAGATGCTTATAGATGTTGACCTCTTCGCGGTTCTGACGGTCGTTCGTGAACACTTTGAGTGCTACCTTGCGACGCTTGCTAGAGACACATGAGCTCATCTCAAGCAATTGCACGATACAACTCACTGAAGGTCATAAGCCATCCATACCGTCGAGCCAAGGCCAAATCCCAGTTTCCCAACGACTTGGTACCTCGTGTCCAGCACTTCACCTATTCGTACCGGAAGATATCTGCCTGTTGAAAAGTCGTCAAAAGCTTCTTCCTCAAAATTCTGTGATGCAGGTAGTATCTTAAAATTGGAGTTGTCGAATCGTAGCGGCTGAGCAGGCGATCTCTTGAAGAGGCGCTGGGTCCATCTAATTAGAGCCATCGAGTGACGCGGAGAAATATGCTGCATGACGAGGGAGCTTTGGGTTGATGAGTATCCGAGAATGAGGGTTTGACAACAGATTAATGATGGTTGGCCGAACGTTGGTCGAACGTTGAACGTTGAACGTTCAAGTTCAAACGTCGACCCTGGTTCAAGTTCAAGCTTTCAAGCTTCAAAAGCTTCCAAGAGTCACCTAGCGACGCTTTGGCGAAGCCTAGCAAATTGTGCGAAATTTCGCTTCGCCATACAGCCGAAACCGAGCCGAAACGGGCTTCGCCGTCCCATGCCTCGAGTCCAACTCGAGTCAACTACTAAATGTTATCATGCAATGCCTTTCATGTGCACATCGAAGTCGCCTTGCGAAAACAACAAGAACCTCGCCATAAAACTACTCGGCCGGTAGCTCATAGTTGACTTGTGAAATGTGGGTTAAACGCTAGTAAGTAATCAATTTATGAATATCCTCCGCTTCCCAAAATTGGCAAATGACCAAACAGCGGCGTAGTAGTATGTTGTTCCTGTGGCACTAATATATAAATGCCGCTGCGTTCTCAAGTGGTTCTCAACACCATGGAGAAGATCATTTCTCCCAAGTCCTTGCTCTCTTGTGGTCTACCGTCTGGGCCTCCTTCTCCGGATGATTCCGAGAAACCTAATACTTATGCTTTTCTGACCCAATACGACCAAGTTCCTCACAGTCACCATACCGCAAAATCAACGCAGAATCCATTCAGAATTCTGGTTGTATGGCATCCTGATAACATCCATCAGAGCATTCAAAGATTATCCCCAAATTTTCCTACATCCACCTTTTGGAACACTTAGCAAGTCAACATCCGCTTCGAGATAACTTGGTGAGGGAATCCGCTGGTGAACGTGTAGCAATACTCATCAACAGAGTCAACTTGACGTTGCAGGCAACGGATATGTCCCTCATATACATTCTCTACCCCGAAATTATTTCAGTTATATTTGAACATGCGAAGAATATGACGGACGAGATTCCTCTTGCCTACGAAACCAGTGCTGAGAGAGAGCGCAATATAGCCTTCGAGGCCACTGCCTCCAGAATCTGCTCTTACTTTCGCAAGGTCGCTCTCGCAACCCCAAGACTCTGGACGACAATCCATGTCCATGGAGCTTCTCGCCTAGAAAATATCGTCGAGATGTTGGCACGCTCGGGTGATTGTAAGCTCGATATTCGTGTCGATTTGGCAAAGCAGGATCCCCAAATGGATGCCGAAAATTTGGACCCCATCATCCACATCCTCCTTCAATACTCGCTTCGATGGCGGAGTTTTCATATCGGATACAGCTGTGAGCGGAACGACCATCCGGTGGTCATGCAGCTATGTTCCGCTCCAGCGCCTAACTTGCAACAACTCTCGATAGCCATCGATGATGTGGCTGAGGCTGATGGGACGCTCGTCAATCGCACCGCCAGCTTGCCCCATATCTTCAAAGATGGCGCTCCGAAATTAGGATTCATTCGTCTGCGAGGATTAGCGATACATTTATTTCGGCCACCTATGGACACCGTGGTGATTCTTCATCTCGACCAGACCAAGAGCATACCCATTCAATATTCCACGCTGAATGACATCTTGACCTACTCTCCACAACTTGCTCATCTCTCGATGTATGGTGACATTCTTGCTCCAGGAGGCTGGCCTATTCAGCAAAAGACAATTTCCCTTCCTGCCCTTCGTTCATTGAGAGTGTGCAGCATTTCGGGTGAGGGATACGCTGGCATCATGAAAAGTATGGACGCACCGTACCTGGAGTCCTTGACATTGAAAGATGTTCAAGAACACGACCTAGACTGGCTGTGGAGCATAACCGATAAGGATCAATTCGAAACGCTCAAGTCTTTGGGTTTCATAGAGTTTGACCTAAACCGCGCAACCAGTAAAAACATCTTCGAACGTTCCGCCAAATCACTGCCTTTACAACCTTGTATGCGTCTGCAGAAGGCCAAAAATCGACGATTATTAATGTTTTGTCGGAAGGGACTATCGAGATCCCAAACGGACTCCAGTACGTGCCATGGCCGGGATTAAAAACGCTCTCGTTGGGTTTGGATTGCTATGACGATGACCAAGAAGTGATCAATAAGGTGATTACAGTGCGCAAGGAGTATGGATGCCCGATTTCTACTTTCATATTCAGAATTAGTGCGGAGGATATGGAAGATATGCTACCTTTGGAATTGGAAGCAGGGGCGGATTTGGACATCCGGTTTCATAGTCAAAACATTGTTTGGCCTGAAAATGGTACTCACTTCGATCATGATGATATTTTGTTTTATTAAAATAGTATGCCTGTCGTATGCATTGTCAATTTGTTACCTTTCCGCCGATTTGGAACCTTGTACAGCCCATCAATCTTCGAAGAGTGGCTGGAATGTCTAAGGAACATTGTAAGCAGTGTAATAGTATGGACAAAGTATGACAAAACCCGTTTGCTCTCTGATACTTGTGTAGCCGACAGAAGTTCAGCTCTCGTTCTCGCTTTCTCGTGTTCATTCTTGCGTATTTTATGGGTGCTTGAGGGCGGGCCTTGCGCTTGGCTTGTGAAGATTACGAAAAGAATTTTTGGGGCGTACCCTTCAATTTCAACCGTGACGAAAAGGGGATTTACCGGGTCCGTAAATATTTCAAGGGCGAGAGATATCTCGGTGAGAGCTGTCCCCTGGAACTCAGTGAAGGTCGTAAGCCATCCATGCCGTCGAGCCAAGGTTGAATCCCAGTTTTCCAATGGTACCTCGTTTCCAGCACTTGATCCAGTCGCACAGGAAGATATCTGCTTGTTGAAAATGGACTTCCTCCGCAAATTTCCGCCGGAGTCTCAAAGCTGGAGTTGTCGAATCGTATCGGCTGAGAAGGCGACCTCTATAAGAAGCGCTGGCCCATCCAAAAATTGGAGCCATCGAACAACGCGGAGGGGTACGCTGCATGATGAGAGAATCTCAATGATGTTCAACGTTAACGTTCAACGTTCAACTTTGGTTCAGAATTTCAATCAAAGACAGGAATAGTGACAGATGGCATCTCGTGACATGGTTCGGCTCTCAGATTTCTGGGGACGCGATCCAGATGCGACTGAGTCTTGACTGAGTCAGTGATAAGCAGAATGCAGTGAAACTAAGTCAGATTCATCGTATTTAGCATACTAGATTTAACTGTTGAAACATACATCAGTAGTCACTGAAGCGTTCGGAGAACGATCCCATGAAGCTTCTCAACTCCATGACCATGCCATCCACTTTATCCTCCAACTGGGACATCCTCATATCTAATGCCTGAGTCTGCGTAGGGGTTTCGCCATCGTTGTCATCTTCACCGACTGCTTTGACTTTATCCTCCAAAATGGTACTCAGTGCTTCTTGCAACATTGAGTTGGTGGTGTCGAGCTTCGCCTCGACTTCGGAGATTCTTTCGCCAATGGCAGAAATGATTGCAGCGGAATCGGCGCCATGATTCTTCTTCTTATTGGAAGGCTCGGATTCGTCCTCAGAACTAGAATCCGAGGCGGCGTCGTCCCATCCAATGATGATATCATGTCGAAGAACCAGCATGGAATGCCACCATTGGTGCTCTTCGGGATCGTCGCTTATGATCTGCTCGTCAATGCAGCTTTCGCAAAGCATGTAGCCTTCGGAAATCATTCAGTATTTAAAATATCGCCGGGAAGTGAGGACACACCATCGCACGAGTGGCTTAAGCATTTATAAAATGTCGTCGCGCTATCGAGAGGAATCGTTTTTCGGCAATTGTTGCACATATAGGGACTGCTGATCTGAATCTCCGTCGAACCCGAGTCGTCGTTCTCGTCTGCATCTTCCTCTTCCGCCTCTGTATTATCGGCGTCTCCAGAGGGCATGATTTGCTCCCACATATTTCCAATATCTCCCTGCATTTGCTGTATTGCGGCTCGTGCCTCTAAGGCCAACCAATTGCGCTGGATAGGCACCGTATGAAGTGTAAATCGCAGCATAGCATGGGAAAAGTTGTGCTCCCCGAGTATATGTTCGTCCGCTGGAAGTTGCGAACACTCAGAACAGAAGTCTAAGTCTAGAAGATACATCATTCAGCGCGAACTCTACATTGAGGACCGTTTAGAATATATCACGTACCTGTGCATTCAGTGCAGACATAATGATGTTCTCGAATCGGGCATTTTCGGCATATATCACAAGTTCGACTGGTGGGCCAAGAATGTTAGGTTTGAAGAAAGAGAGCAAGGCATCGATGATAACTTACTACGCAAGTGGGAATTCGGTCCAGTCATATCGCGAGCCATAATCGGCTCCGTCATTCTCGCTGTTGTTTTCACTCTCATCGTCCCAAGAGTTCGGAATCTTATCCGGGATTTCATCTTCGGGAATCGACAGAACGTGCTCTTCCCAGGTCTTGTACTTCAAATAAGGAAGCTGTCTTAGCGGACGAAGTGGAAAGTCTTGTAGCACGATTTCATCAGCCAGAAAATCAAAGACATCATCTAGTTGGAATGGAACTGGAGCCTCGGCGTTATTTGCTTTTTCCAATTCATCCTCATCGTCATTTTCGTCATCGTCATCGTCGTCGTCATCGGACAATGAGTAGTCAATAGCATACCATATCCCACCCGAAAAAGCTTCAAGTCTGTATAACTGAACTCAGTGAAAGTCAACATTCGCATACGAATGGCGTACAATCACTAGGTTTCTTTCCTTTTTGAATTGCGCTTGATGAGAAAGAGACGTAATAAGTATTCGATCAATAGGGAAAATTGAGTATGCGATTCGGACACTTACTCTGCAATGAATCAACGCGGTTCATGCAAGTCTTTTGCAGAAAACCTAACGGAGACAAGATATGGCTCATTTCCTTCACATCGACTGTCACAAGGCAGCATGCCTGCATGACGTCATATGCATATTCGAGGAGCAGGACGCTCAGCTGCAGCACATACTGTACACAGGTCCAAGAATTTAGCATCATTGTCAAAAAAAAAAAAAAATTGGCACACTTGCCGACTCTAGCGTTGTTTTCCCATATAACAGTCGAAGGGTGGCCTCGTCTTCGACTGTCCAGTTGAACGATGCCAATTTTTTCCTCCATACATCGTCTTGCTGTTTGATTTTCTCATGAACTAGCAAACGGAGCTCAGCAGGGGGATCAGGGTTGGTATCACCCGCAGTCGACGGCTGCCAGGCCAAGAGCTGGAAAAATGGTATGATTTGGGAACGGTTGATATAGCGACAAACCCTCGGTTCAGAGGAATAACTGTTGTGTTGGCGAGCAAGTCTCGTTAACACGCGTGACTGCTATCAAACCAAAGCCCACCTTTTTCTTGCATTTCCATCATCCTAGCAAGAATATTATGGATTCGCTTTCTGTAAATCCGAGCTTCATAAGCCTCTCCTGTAAAGGGGAAGGTCTTAAGGGCGTAATTTACACTAAAGCCGAACTCGTACCAAGAGCATAGGCACCACTGGCATATTTGCATTCGTAAACGGCCACCTGATAGGACTCATCGCGATCGATAGCGGTCGATATACGATGCCCATACTTAGCCATAGGCTCAAGCGTCCATGCATCGACGTGATTAAGGACGCCCAAGCGGTATAGGAAGGTTACTTTGGTCAAGTTCTCTTGCATTTTTCTGCTTCGTCTTCCGCCGAAAGCTGAAGGTTTCCATGACCAGTCCCTATCAGGGGTTGCTGTCGTGTGGTAGAGAAGTGATCGAGATAGTACTCGAATATTGCGCTCGTGAATAGCTTGTTGTCGACACAGAAAATCCAGTTCTATCATTACTGTAAGAAAACAAAAATCAGAACGAACGCGGCGGACGCACCATCTCCTTCCATAATATCTTGAGATCCTGTTGAACAGCATTATCAGCCAGCTTGTAATCAAAACAGACAAAAAAACGAACTTCGTTAAGAAGGCGATCATAGGGCCCAGATAGACTTCGAACGACATATTGAGCAGAATTCAAAATGGCTTCTTGAAGTTGTTGAGTGTGATAATTCAATTTGAGTTCGAACATCTCTTGATTTCTATCGCAGAGTACGTCAAGGGACAGATGCAGTTCCTTCCTCAACTGCTCGATCTGAGTTGGAAGTGCGGCCTTGAAGCCGGCCTTGGTCGAGTCGTCCTCTCCCGCGTTCTTCGCGTCCAACAGCGGGTCTTTGGTGATAGCGACAAGCGTCTGGAGGGTGTTGATATCGTTGATCAGATCCTTTGCATCCTTCGAATCTTTCGGCTTTCCAAGCTGGCGGGCTTTCACCACTATTTCTTTCTCCCAGTCCGCTTTTGGTGCGAATAGCCGCAAAAGGAGCACGTCCATCTTCTCAACATGCTGCCCACGTCCGAAGCGACCTGGACTGACAACGTCTGTTGTAGTAGAATGCGAAATTGATCGAACTTTGTGGCATGGCCTAGGAATCGTTCCTTCCACTCTTGCGATTTCCAGAATTTGACTGACCAGACATACCTCGCGTATTAACACTATTATAACGACGGACGTTAATGATTTACTTACCGAAAAGCGCTTCTTTGTAGTACGTATCCATGCTATTTACGCATGCTTTGATTTCTATTTCAACCCTAAGCAGGATGTCCGAGAGGGTGGCGTCAGAGTGCAAACCCTCCGCGTCCTCGTCATTTTCCCATCGTTTTTTGCGCCGCGTCGAAAGCTGATTGATACTTCGCAAAACCTTCAGAACGCGTCTAGGCACCTGATCGAGACAAATAAGGCTCACTCCAATAGCGTACTCAGCATATCCGACTGCGACAGGAACACCACCGCGACACGGGCGTCATTCTCCTTGCGGTTGTCTTCGTACATGACCACCGCTTTGAAGACCGTGACCACAGCTAAAACGCGATAGAGCGTCAGCCATGGGCTACGAGTAAAACATAACAGATGAAGATCATCACCTTTGGCGATGGGATGCAGCTCCGCGAGGCCCTCGAGGATGGGCAAGAGGTTCCGGGCATGCGCACGTAGTCACGGCCTCCTGCGCGGGGCTGTTCTTGATTCTTTGGTGCGCCTTGTTCCACTGCTGGTATTCGCGCTGTATGTCGCGCGCGCGGGGGAATAGAGCGAGTCCGTATCCTTGAGACGGTCATTGATATCGATGGAGTCATCATTGTCACGCGCTATTTGTACAACGGAAATTTCCACGCTGACAATGGGACATGCTCACCGCAATGACGTTTGGCAGGTGAGATCGTCACGGGCGGCGATCGTTTGTGACTGAGCGCCTATTTTCATCTTTGGTTTGAATGGATGGAAGGTGTTGGATACCGAACTCAGCGGGATCGTTGTCAGGAATGACTTTCGTCGGCGTAGAATAAACTGCGCATGTATGCTTCTATGGCGCTCACTACTCCGCGCGCGGGCGCAATTGTCTGGCCTTCAAATAGCCCGGAAGAGAGCGGTGCGCGTCGGTGAACATTGAAATTATTATCTGATAAGGTATTACATCGGGATAACCAAGCTATGAAGCTGCACGCTCTGATCAGCACAATCCGAATCTGCAGCGCGATGCACATACCAAATAGATATCAAAGGCTAAAAACAGCTCTCACTTTCAGCCCGATGACGCCCCCTCCCTTCCCATCCCATCCCGGTATCGCGCGCGGCACACAGGACACCTACATCGCAGCCACAGATAAGTCACACAACACATCGCACACACAAAAAAAAACACGCACCGCGCCTCAGACAAAGACGGCCGCGGGCCCATCCCGAAGGCCGCGCGCTGCAGCGTCGTCTTCACCGCCGCGAAGAGGCACGCGCCGCAGCAGATATGCCCGCACGGCGTGATCGCCGCGTTCGTCGGCGCGCAGAAGCAGATCGGGCACGTGTACGACGCCAGCCCCTCCGCGGGCGGCTTCGCGCGCCTGCCTGTGTTTTCGGCGTCCAGGCCGTTGCCGTTTTGGGTGTCTGCCGCTGCAGGCGGGTGGGGTCTGTCGGCGGGCGGGGAGTCGGTGATGTCGATGATGGACGGGGCGGTGGTGGGTGTGTGTGCGCGGGCCTTGCCTTTTCCTTTGCGGTCAGTGGAGCTGCTCTGCTGCGAAGACGGGCCGGCTGAGCTGGAATCTATGCAAAGGAAAGGTTCAACGCATGTAAATACCAAGAAGATATCTATGCGAACGCACCAGGGTGAGGTTGTGAGCCGTTATTGCCGTTAGCATAAAACAACTGCTCCGCGACTTCGTTGGCAGAGTCGCGGCCGGATCCTTGCGACGAAGGCTCGCCCGCAGGACGCAAGGAAGGGACGAAATGGGAAGACGAGGGATGGGCGGGAGACCCATCCTCCGGCGATCGCTTTCTTTTGCCGCTCGTCGAACCAGACGTGGCGCCTGTGTCGAGGGCCCTCCTACCATGGGCTGCCACTGATTCAATGACGCGAAGGGCATTGTATCGGAGGGGTATCCACCAGAGAGAGAATCGCATGGGTGGGATGGCCGGACGGTTGTGGTGGTGTTTGTTGGCGCAAACCGGTTGATGACATAGGCCGCATCGACGGTCCCGTCGCGCTTCGCAGGTTCATCGATAGCGAAGAAGTGTGGACCCCATGTAATCGGGGTTGCCGGATGGTTCTGGCGGTGTTTGTTGGCGCAAACCGATACTATCTGCGGTTGATGTCATGGCCGCATCGATGGTCCCGGGTTCATCGATGGCAAAGAATTTGCAGACCCCATGTAGTCCATAGACGCCTGCGTATTCCACGGGTCAAATGTATGCGCCAGATGCACAGGTCGTGAAGGCGGCCATCTGTTATTCGCGGGGTGATTGAAATGGTAGTACATTTCACGTTCTTCTGGTGGCGAGGGCGGTATGATGTCGCCAGAATAATATCCTTGTTGGTTGTTTTGAGGACCAGCCATGGAGCTATGGCCGAATGTGGGACCGGCCAAAGAACGCAACTGCCTGTCTGTATTTTCTCTATACCAAAGGCCGCTCATTTCACTTGGACCCATATTCATGCCGTTAGTGTTTGGAATTGCGGCATATGAGACGGCGAACGATGCATGGAAGATGAACTAGCAACTGGGGCAGGTGATGGGGCGAAGCCATTGTGCATTGTATTCGAGTTCCCGTTCGCCCAAGAGAAAGATTCTGTCGCATTGCAAAGGCATCTTCACCATCGAAGGGGAAAAAGCCTGGCTGCTGTGGCGCGTCATCGACATGGCCGTTCGGATACCACCCGTTGTCTGTCTGCCCCTGAAGGTTGTTCCCAACGTTTGCGGGTTGCTCGCCTTGTCCAGAATTGTTGCCATCGAAGTCGTAGAAGTGGAACATGGTAGGGGAGGACCGTCGTTGCTGGACAGCAGCACTCGAAGATGGCTCTTGCGATTGGGGAACGCTGGAAGGGCCTTCAGCCGGGGTATCCGCACCCGAAGGCCCTAAAAGTTGGCTGCGTCCGCCAGAATAGGCAGTGTCTGTGGGTGGACCTGTTTCCGAGATTGTCCCACTCGGAGTTGGCGGACGCGACGCCGAGAGCGAGGCTTCCAGATGACGTGCGGAATCGCCCGACCTCGCGCCGGAGAGAGACGACCGTCGAGATGAGCCGCTGGATCCTGGCAGAGATCTGGACGCCGAACGGGCGAGGGAGGTGGCGCGGGACCGGGGAACTAGGTTTCTGCTGGTCGACGGCACGGGCAGGTCACTGGGCAGCGCGGTGGGGACGGGGACGGCATTGCGCTTGGCCTGGCTCGTGTGTTCCGTGGCATGCTCTGGTGATAGCATATGGACGGCGCTGTCTCAGTCGAGCCAGTCGTGGGACGGAAGGGGATGGAAATCCCTTGGAATCCCAAAACGATTGCCATCAACGGCCAACAATCTCCAACAACGGACATGGTTTATGCACGGGTCGCTTGCTTCCATCTTGCTCTCGACACCCATGTCGCATCCATCGCCAACCGTCCAGTCCTCCCTAGCAGAGGTCTGGTATCTCAAGGACATCAAATTCCACGGGAAGGACCTGCGCATCATCACGCAGAACTTCAACGGGTGCGCGACATCCCACCTGACCCCGTTTCCCTATCTGACACCAGTGCTGCGGATATACAGACCTTGTTCGTTCATTGCGATATGTGAGTAGCGCCTGATGTGTCGCTTCAGTCGGCGTCAACGTCAAGGATGCGATCGCGACAGAACAGTTTCTGACAGACGCGTTCTTATTTCTCAATTCCTATCTGGCAGGCAATATCCTCATCCTGCGAGGGAACATTAGTATCCAGCCCACGCGCGACACCGTCTCCTACGAGTTTCTTTCTCAGTTAGTCGCCGAGTACCTCCTCACCACCTCCCCTGACGTTGATGTATCCGCCGCGCTATCCGTCATGCCGTATACACAAAGTACGTCGCAGTTCCCCCTGGCGTTGGCAATCATTAATCAATCACCTGAATGGACACAGAGGGGATGGATCTGAACCCTCTCTTTACCTCGCCGACCTCGTTCCGGCCCTCTCCCACCACCATTGGACGCGGTGGCGAACTCAAACTATTCGAGCAGGTCGGTATTCCCCTCCTCCACGGCTGGCTGGTCGACCCAGAAAGCCCCGAAGCAGCCGTCATCCAGCGCATACAGGACTACGACAGCGCCGTCGAACTCATCGCCGAGGTCGACCACCTCACAAACGGGCGATTTGTCGTGGACGAGGCGTCACCGCCGCCGAGCTCGTCCCCCGGCGGCGCAGCAAGCCCGACACGGGAATGGTCGGCTGAGGAATTGCAGAAAATCCAAGATGGTAAGCTGTTCCGCAGCATGTCGACTAAAAGGTGCCCGAATTATTTTTATTGTATTTTTATTTTACAGCCATCGTCGTCCGACGCTTCCTCGACACAACCCAATCGCAGCTAACGTACCACGGGCTCTTCCACCTCGCCACCTCCCTCGCGCCCAACACCCCCTGCGCGCTCTTTCGCAACTCTCACCTCTCCGTCCTCTACAAATACTCCCCGTCCGCGCTCGCTGCCGCCGCCTCACCCACCCCCGCCGGCTCCTCCTCCTCCTCCCAGATCCTGACCACCGCCCCGGAGACGGCGGACCCCGACGCCGCGCTGTACACCCTGGTCACGGACCAGGTCTTCCTGCACGAGGCCTCCGTCGTGTGGGAGCGGCTGGAGGACGTCGACGGCGGGTGGTCGACGTTCGTGGACGCGGACTTTGTCAAATCGAGTCCGGCTGGGGGTGACTTCGCGGGGCAGACCGCGGAGGAGGCGCTCCGCGCTGCGGAGGCGATGGCGAATGAGTACCAGGGCACGGTCGATCCCAACGAGTGAGTACTCTGTGCACGGCTGCGCTTTGCGCGTGAGGCGTTCTGGACTAATTATTTTCATAGTCTGGCGTTGGCGCGGCAGCTCCAAGCGGAAGAAGAGCAGATTGCGCGTCAGGAACACGAGGCGTACATGCGGGAGCAGCAACAGATGCAGGACCAGCAGCGACAGCAGCAGCAGCAGGCCGGTGGCCGTAGACCGGAGAAGGTGAAGAAGGAGAAGAGGAAGGGGAGTTGTGTTATCATGTAGTCGTGTATGTATGTACTGTTTCAGGGACGAGATGCTGTAAGTCCTGTCCGAAGGATATCTATTACCTCTTCCTTGGGACTGTAGATGTATAGTAACTTCTTGATAATGGCTTGTATCTAATAATTTATTGGTGCTTTTATTTTATCATTGGACGAATAGTTCGAATTTGAAAGAAAGAAAGGATGTCGCCTGCGCTGGTGCTTTCTGGGGGTGAAATCATCATTTCAGAGAAGGAAATGATTGTCGGTACATACATATGTACATTGATGATAATAAGTAGGAACACCGATATCTCGAAGAAAAGACGTAGGAACTACTTCTTGCTATGCTGCTTTGGTTTGCCTTTCGCGAACGATTTCCCTTCGAAACCTGGCCGAGCCTTCTTCGAGATGCCTTTTCTCTTATCGCTCTTCCGTTCATTCCGCATAGCGATGTTGTCGTTGCGCTTCTTCTGCTTGGCGGCCATAGAGTATGCGACATGCTCCTTTTTCTCCTCCCTGTTTTACGACCATAAACACTCATTATAAAATCAGAATCCAAGAAGAACACGGACCATGTCTTCTTCGATTTGCTCTTCTCCTTCTCCTTGCGCTTCGCCGCCTTCTTCAGCTTCGTCTCATCGTCATGCACCTTGACGCCGTCCAGCCGCGCCTCCGCCTTTGCCCACTTCTCCTTCTCCTCGACGACCTTGCGCTTCTCTTCGGGCAGCGCGGCGAGCTTCTCCTTCCGCGCGGTCAGCTGCTGCAGCGCCTGCTGCGGATCCGCGGTCGTCCTGAACTTCTCGCCCTTCTTCGCCGTGCCCGCCAGCGCCGCGTACGCCACCGTCGTCATCGTCGCCTGCGGGCCGTGCGGCGTGAACCCCTGCGGGTGGTCGGGGACCAGGAGCTGTGTCTGTACTCGCAGAGATCGTCGTCAGCTCACATCATCTCCCGATGATAACACGGAGGAGGGGCACGCAGCGCACCTTCGTGACATTCCCTTTATCCCGCGAATCCCCTTCTCCTTCTCCTTCTTCTTTCCCCTCATCTTCATCTCCTCCTCCCGCCTGATCTTCTCGCGCGTCTCCTTCCGCCGGCGCTCGCGCATCGCCGCGCGCTGCCGCCTTCTTTCCTCCAGGAGGTCGTCCTTGCCCCCGCTGAACGACCCGGGCGGCGGGCGCGCGCCGCGGCGCAGCTGCGCCATCCGCGTGTGCAGCTTCTCCCGCAGGGACGCGATGCCGCCGGATGTGGGCATGGGCTGGATCTCCGCGTCGCTGGCGGCCGGCGTCGTCGTCGAGGTCCGCCATGTCGACGTCGACGGTGATCGCGGCGCCGTCGTCGTCGCCGTCGGAGTCCGATGCGGGCGTGGCCGCCTTCCGCTTGCCCTTGGCTGTTGCCGTCTTTGCGTAGGTTTCATTCTGGATGTCCAGGATCGACTTGTGGTTCGCGGGATCGAGCTGGTGGGAGGATGGGGAGGGCAGTCGGCAAATTTTCAAACGAGCGGGGGAAAGCAGGGAGCACACCTTTTCGCGCTTGGCCTTCTTCGACGCCTCTTTGACGGCCTGCTTGGGCGCCTTGTTTTTCTTGCTGTGTTTCTGATACTTTGACGCTGCCTAGAAGGAATGTGTGAAAGGAAGGATATGTAGGGCAAATCATACGGGAAGGCCGCGAGTGCACGCACCTGCTCCTCTGTGTCCTCGTTGACGATGTAGTATTGCGGCGGGATGAGCTTTAGCAGAGATTCGAAGGTGTCGTTGTGCTTCTCCAGCGAGGCGCGGAGGACCGCCACTGGCGTAGGCATATTGTCGAGCGGAGGTTTGGGTCAAGAGTTTTATTTCCAAAGCGGGTAGTGCTAGCAGCCGAGCCAAAGTTGGGTTAGGGTCAGCATCAGTTATCCCGGTCCCAACCAGATTCATGATGTTCTTGAGGATCAAGGCATTTAAAAATCTGGCAATTTTTTCATCTTATGAAAACCTCTCAATCGCCTTTCTGCACTTTATGACCATCTGGACGTGCTTCACGTCTAATATTTAATTCAAATTTTCCACAGTAGACAATCTTTTGTGGACTTGGTGTTTCAGGTAGTATCATAACCAAATTGCATTACAGTGTCAATATAAGCAAAAAGCCACAAGAACGCGGGTAATAGCATACAGAAATGGGGTATGAGTAAAAAATGCACGGTCAAGCTGTCGCCGAACATTCTCAGAAAGCAACAAAAAAGACTACAGTTATCCAAGCCGATTGCGGCTCGCCAGTACAACTTCAATCAACAATGCCGTTCTAAAAATCATACCACCTGTATCCGTCTGTGCTTCTGACGCTCAAACGCAACGACCTCCTGCCGCACCGCCTGATACATCTGTATCATCTCGTGCACCTGCACCCACCGGTCCACATCGTGCGCCTCATACGGTACACATACCGCAGCCGCGGGAAGAAGTAGTCGATGTGCCGCGCGAGGTGAAGGAGGTCGCGCAGCTCCCACGGGTCGTCCGCGCTCGCGATCGTCAGCGTGTGCAGCGCGTGTGCGGGCGTGTGCGGCGCGCCCGGGGAGACGAAGGCGGGGAGGTCGCCCGTGTTGAGCGGGATGCGGAGGTGCCGCAGGCCGGGGAGGAGCCGCGCGAGCGTCCGCAGGGCGTGGATCGTCGGCCGTGGGTGGCTGGAGCTGATGAACGGGAGCAGGAGCGTGTTCATCTCCGGCCAGGCGCGGGCGAAGTTCTCGATGTTGATATCCGTCAGCTCCATCGAGTAGCCCTCTATTCTCAGGTAGTTCAGTTTGCGCAGAGGGAGGAGGGGCGATAGGACGGAGAGGCCCAGTTCTTCAACGGTGTCTTCTTGCTGGTGAACCAGGGCGATGCGGCGGAGGGTATCTTTCCATCGCGACACGACGTCCTCCAGGAACTCCTTTTTGTCAGCAGATGTTGAAGGCGCAACGGCGACGAAAGTTTCCAGAGTAGTTGTCAATATGTGAGGGAGAAAAGCTTGGATGAAAGGGATAGCGGCCGTGATCATGAGACTTTTGAGGTCCCTCAGACCGATATCTTTATCCAAAGGAGGGATTGTAGAGTTGGTGAAGTCGATCGCGAGATCACCAGCCAGGGTAATTTGCCGATCTTCTCCAAAATCTGCATATCTAGGGATTGTCCCATTCCTTGTAGTTCCAACTCTCTTAGACCCTCGAATTTGATAGCCATATTAAGAGTATCCCTCGACAAGCCCCTTCCACGCAGGATAACTTTCTCCATCTGCGCCCCATCCGAAAATAGCGTATATAGCACCGTTCCACAGAGCTTATCCTCAACACTCGAAATATTTTCAAACTCCAGCGTCTGCAAAGACGGTGAAAGGAAGAGACAGATCCCGGATATGAGAAAGTCATTTTGGCTTGTTGAAGGGCAGTGGAGATGGCGTATGGAAGGAAGAATGGGGGTTGAGCGCAATTGCGCTAGGCGGAAGTAGACGTGCATGGCAATGTCCAGGGAGTCAGGATCTCGCGTATATGAGAATTTGCGTATTCGCCGCGCGTACCATTCGAAGCGCGCCCAATCGTCTGGAGAGATCGTGCCTCGCAAGACCTGTAACGAAGATCCGTGTAAGGATAAACTCTCAACAAAAGATAACGAACGCACATATGTCCCATCACTTTGCCCGAAAGCAGGCAGTATTTTGAGCAAAGGAAACAACGAATCCAACGCTCGCCACAAGCGATCCAGTGCAGGTTCAAGGAAAGCTTTGCTTGTCAGTGCCAATCTCAGGAGCGTCCGTCTGCTGAGGGAAATATCATCGGAGTCGGCATCGCAGTCATAGGAAAGGTATTCGCAGATCTCGTCGAGGATGTCTGGGTTGCTGTGGAAGGGCAGCCGTGAGCTTCTAGATGTGCTGGCCGCCGGTAACTCTGACTCTGTTGATTCGCCTTGGCCCTGTAAGTCCATCTGATCTGATCTCTCTCCAAGACACAACAACGAGCGTATATGTTGGACTCACTGTCAGAACACGCACCAGTGGCGTCTAGGGCATGAAAGGGAGAAGAGAGGAGGAGAGTCAGAATGGACCACCATTCAGAACGCCAATATGCGGGGTTACATAAGCGATTCTGAGCACTGTGACAGTGATTTCCAAACTGTTTCCAATGTTCCACGGGATTTCAACAAGTTTCCTTAGGTTTCCTTTCAATCACTACTCCTAACGCGATGACTTACCAAGTTCCCCGGAAAGCTATTCTATCGAAGGAGCAGCTACAACACTTCCAACAATCCAAGGCCCATAACGACGTCGTCTCCTATATCGAAACACTCAACAACGCCGTAATTGGATCCAAACTAACCGATGAGTGCTCGATCTCGAATGTGAGCACATACGCCCCTGGCCACGGACTCGGAAATATATGGTTCATTAGGGTGCTGCAGTTGTCTTGGACCTGCTCGACAAGGTGGAGAAACTAGCTAAAGAGACACCACCTGTGGACAATGCCGCATCGCGGTTTGGCAATCCAGCGTTCCGCACGTTTACGACAAGGTGTCGGAGGTGAGCAGCAGCCATCTTCAATCACGTAAGAATCTAACAACGTTGTAGAATCCTCAGACTTTCACGCTCTCCTACCAAATCTTCCTCCCGAAAGTATACCTGAGATCTCCGTTTACTTCAACGAGTGTTGGGGCAATCGGACGAGAATCGACTATGGAAGCGGGATGGAGCTCAACTTTCTGTGTTGGCTGTACGTTATTCCTTCTTACTGCGATGTTACGATTGACTTCTTTTAGCTTATGCTTAGAACGACTTGCGGTACTACAAGAAGGTGATCATAAAGCAATCGTGCTGAAAATCTTCTGGCGGTATGCTGTAGCTGCTCCGCAGATTGTCTAAATTCTCATTCATCTCTATAGGTATATTACAACTATGCGAGTTCTGCAGTCATCGTACTGGCTTGAACCGGCTGGATCCCATGGTGTATGGGGATTGGACGACTACCACTTCCTACCATTTTTGTTCGGTTCTGCACAGCTACGAGGTATGCTCTAGGTATCAATTCTTCCCCGTACCGCAATTGATATCTCTCAAAGGTCATAAATATATCAAGCCTAAAGCTATTCACGATTCAGAGTTGTGGAAGAATATTCCCAATACTACATGTATTTCGCTTGCATTGCCTTTATTAACTCTGTATGCTCTATTCTTTTTCGAAGATCGCTTCAATGACTGGTATTTAGATAAAACTGCATCTCTGCGATGGCACTCGCCCATGCTCGACGACATCTCCGCTGTAAGTTCTCAACCTTTCTCTCTTCCCTGACCCGCTAATACGCCTCACTCGCAGGTGAAAACCTGGGACAAAGTCAACACCGGCATGATCAAGATGTATCTAGCCGAAGTTCTCGGAAAATTGCCAGTCATCCAACACTTCCTCTTCGGCTCTATTCTCCCATACGATGGCCCGGAAATCCCAAGTACCCAAGAGACCAAGACGACGCGCATCGAGGCCATGCACACGCACATCCAGACCTCGGCGGCGTAGGTCAAAGAGAAGTAGGCTGGGGCGACTGCTGTGGCATTCCGGTGCCTTCCGTCTTCGCTGCTGCCAAAGCAGAAAAAGAGCCTGGCGCGAAGTTGGCGGGTCCAGGAATTCGGCCTGTACCTTTCGATTAATAGTAAGTGGTATTGCCATAAATTGTACCTGTATATAGAGTGAACCCATTGGATTCTTGATCCAATTTTAAGCCAACGAAACGAAAGGAACCTCTGGGTGACCCCAGGGAGAGATCGGAATTGGTGCTCCCTCCGCTTACTGCCTCCTGCCGCCCTCGAACTACGAATGGCTACATCATACATTCATTCATTTCTTAATATGAGTATGGGATTCTTTCTTACGGTTGCATTGCAATTGTAGTTGAACATTGACTTCAGCTCGGCCACCTTCCATGTACTGTACGAGTTCATTGGCAATACGAGCGCTTAGTGAGCGCTTGAGCCCTATCGTATTTACTTTACGGTTACCATCATTCTTATCTTGGTTTGTACACCCATGCATCTAACGTTATTTTCTGAGTTTTCAGTGTTGAAGTATCTTCGAAATTTATCTCCTGCTAGATTATCAAACTATTTTTACACTGTAAGATTTTTAGGCAGAACCTCAAGATAGGGCACCGGGTAGATTGTCAATCGTACTTAGTCACTAAACAGCTTGTGTCAATCCCTCACTGTTGGCTGTTGGACTCTCGGCACGTTCCAGAATCAGATCATTCCAATTATTTATAAGTATCCTGGAACGGCGTGGACTGCGAGGAAAGATCTCGAACTAACGTGTTCAATCATTCTTTGCTGTCCATCTGGGCTGCTAGTGTAACTTTCTGTCCCGATTTGAGGCCTTGTGCTTCAGCTTCAGATACGCGATTAGTCTCCGTTTCTCGATTTTTCGATGAGTAGTCCCTGTTGTTGAAAACGTAGAAGGTAAACACAGCCTTTATTCCAAACCATGCTTAACATAGCTCGCTCACCTAGCCGGCCACTTCGAGCCGTTGTATGAATATAGTCGCATCTAACATGCGCCAAACCGTGGTTAGCGTCGCGGATTTTTGGATTTGGATGTTTTTATGCGTCTTGTTGGTCCGTCGTGGTTCATGAACGTTGAACGCGTGTCGGGCAGGCAACTTCATACACACAGCTGGGTAAATATTGACAGCGGTGCGCCGGTGGTTACCTTTCACTGTGCACGGGGGTATGATATACATAGCATCGCGCTGCCGTAGCAATGTTGCTTCTCAGCGCCTTCGGTCGGCATTGTGTTCGCGACGGGTTCGGGTCGCCGAGATGTGGTATAGAGGTCGTCAGCGTCAGCCTCTACATTAGCTCGAGAACCAGGATGATGTGTATGATAGCCAGAGAGTGTATAGTAGTCAGAAAGATGGTATTTTTGTCCGGAGTTTGGAACAAGACGGCAGGAAGCCTTGATTTGTGTCACCGTGCTTCAGTTTGGCGCAGGGCACGTGGGAAGTTTACAACAGGATTCTTGCCCCACGACCACGACATTCCCTCTCTCCCTCCCCGTAAAAACTTTCATTTCCGGCCCTTTGAGCGGTCTTAGCTGCCCGCTCAACCTCCCACACGATGAACAGGCAGTCATCAGCGACGATGAGCGTCCACCAGCGCTTCGAGGCTGCCACCGACCTCGCCCACCTCACCTCCATATCCGACGACATCATCGTCGCATGCCTTCGCGAAAGGTTCATGACAGATACAATCTATACCAGCATTGGCTCCCATGGTCTCGTCGCCCTTAATCCCCACAAATACGTGTCCTCCAACGCGGACTCGATTTTGCACAAATATGCCGCTGAATACAGGGACACGTCGAGCACCATGAACGGCTACCACCCACATTTTCCAACTTGCCAATAATGCATACTACCACATGCGGAGGACGACTCAAGATCAATGTATTGTCTTCAGGTGAGTAGGGCGATGGTCAGGCCACGACGTGAGCTCATTTCTGTTCAGTGGCGAAACAGGTAGCGGCAAGTCAGAGAATCGACGGTTGGCCATCAAGTCCCTTCTCGAGCTTAGCGTCAGCAACCCAGGCAAGAAGGGTTCGAAACTGGCCACCCAGCTCCCCGCATCCGAATTCGTACTGGAAACATTCGGCAATGCTCGAACTCTTTTCAACCCTAACGCCTCTCGGTTTGGAAAATACACCGAGCTCCAATTCTCCGAAAGGGGACGCCTCACAGGTGTGAAGACGTTGGACTACTATTTGGAACGGAACCGGGTCTCCGCGGTGCCATCTGGGGAGCGCAATTTCCATATTTTCTATTACCTTGTCGCTGGAGCATCCCCCGAAGAGCGACAACATCTGCATTTGCTGGACAAAACCACCTACCGCTACTTAGGTCATCGTGCGACATCGGCACGGCCGAATGGAGGTCGTGACGATGACGGCCTCAAATTTGATCAGCTTAAAATAGCCCTCAAGACCATCGGATTCTCGAAACGTCACGTTGCCCAAACATGCCAACTTGTGGCCGCGATTCTCCACCTCGGCAACCTCGAGTTTACCATCGATCGAAACCGCAACGAAGACGCTGCAGTCGTACGCAATGTTGAACTATTGGAGATCGTCGCCGATTTTCTGGGTATCCAACCCGCCGAGCTAGAGGCAGCTCTTTCGTACAAGACGAAGCTTGTGAAGAAGGAGCTTTGTACCGTCTTTTTGGACCCGGATGGTGCCTCCGACAACAGGGACGATCTGGCCAAGACGCTGTATTCCCTCCTTTTTGCATGGTTGAACGAGCACATCAATCAGCGTCTCTGCAAGGACGACTTCACCACATTCATCGGCCTTTTCGACCTTCCTGGGCCCCAAAACATGTCCAGCCGCCCCAATTCGCTCGATCAATTCTGCATCAACTTTGCCAACGAACGTCTTCAGAATTGGATCCAGAAGTCTATCTTCGAGAAGCACGTCAGCGAATACAATCAGGAGGGCATCTCGCGCTTTGTTCCGCAAGTTCCGTTCTTCGACAACACAGAATGCATTCGGCTGTTGCAGAATGCCCCCGGAGGCCTCGTATACATCATGGACGACCAGGCTCGCAGACAGCCGAAAAAGACTGACCAGACGATGGTGGAGGCATTCACGAAACGCTGGGGCAACACTCGTCATTCAAGGCTGGCACTGTTGACAGATCTGGCTATCCCTCATTCACAGTCAATCACTATAACGGCGCCGTTACCTACTCGTCGAGGGTTCCTTGATCGCAACCTTGACGCCATCAACCCGACTTCATTTCATTGCTCCGAGGCGCCGCTGATGGACTGGAGGGCACAGGGTCGATCAACCCTTTCGTCAAGGGTCTGTTCTCCGCGAAGGCCATCGCTACCCAGGCGCATCCTCGCAATGAAGATACCATCGTTGCCGCCCAGCAGGCCGTCAAGCCCATGCGGGCGCCCTCTACTAGGAGGAAGAACACCATCAAGCGTATGCCCACAGTCAACGAGGGCGCTGACATCGAGGAGAAGGACCGTGATGACGATGACGCCCCAGGCCCTCTGGGCCATATCACCAGCTCCAGTCCTTGCGTCACAGGCGAGTTCAAGGCTGCCCTGGACACCCTTTTGAGACGATCGAGGATACGCAACCTTGGTATATTTTCTGTATCAACCCCAACGACTCGCAACTGCCCAACCAGCTGGAAGGAAGGAGTGTCAAAGGCCAGGTGAAATCTGTGGGCCTGTCCGAGATCGGGAAGCGCTCTATCAACGTGTTCGAAGTCAATATGACGCCGGAGGAATTCTGCCAACGATATAGAGAGACTTTGGCTGCTACTGGTATTGTCGAAGGTGATGATCGGGAGATTATTGCCCAGGCTAGGACTGCGTTCGGTTTGAGCGAAAGAGATTTGGCTCTTGGTATGCACAAGGTAAATGGGTTGTGATCATTGTTATCCTAAGCATTATCTAACCGCTTTTGTAGGTGTTCATGTCGCAAACGGCATTCCACAAATTTGAAGACCCAATGCGCGCCAAAGATGGAGAGGAGCAGAAGAGGAACCGCATGCGCGATGCTGAAGCTGAAGCTGGTCTCAGTCCACGCGGGAACAGCGATCCGTACGCACCATACAGATCACCGCAAGAGGAGGCCGACTCGCCATGGGCCAACCAATACTCCGACGCCTATGCTGGCTCTAACCAGGCCCTACCGCTGGTCGCGAACGCTTCACCATTCCACCGCACGGATGACTACGCCGATGACTACGACGAGAACAAGTCCAACGACGACTTCGACCATCAAAGTAAATACACAAGTCAGCGCGATGACACTGTGTCCAACTTCGGTTCCGAGTCCTATGCGCCATCCCGTAACATGTTCCAGAACACGGACAAGCGTGGGTTGATGGAGAAGGAGGCTTGGCCGGCGAAATCCTAGATGGCGAGACGACGGAGGTACTCAAAGAGAGCTCGGCGCGTCGCCGATGGGTGGCGCTGTGCTGGATGCTGACGTGGTGGGTCCCAACACCGCTCCTTACCCACGTCGGCCGGATGAAGCGGATGGACGTGCGCCAGGCCTGGCGCGAGAAGCTTGCGCTCAACCTCCTCATCTGGTTCATTTGCGCATGTGCGATCTTTGTCATTGCGGTCCTTGGTGTTGTTATCTGTCCCACGGAGCATATCTATAACTCGGCGGAACTGGCATCGCATTCGTTCGCGCTGAGCCCAAATAACGTGCTGACCTCCATCCGTGGCGAGGTGTTTGATTTGACGGCGGTGGCGCAAACGCATGCGCGCGTGGTGGGTGTTGTGCCGACGAAGTCGATCTTGAAGTATGGTGGTGGGTCGGCGGACAGTATCTTCCCCGTTCAGGTGAGTTTTCTCATTAAATCCGACAAAAAAGATCTAACAATGCATTAGGTCAGCGCACTGTGCAACGGTGTTAGTGGTTCAGTTAGTCCCTATGTCATCCTGGATTCAAAGAACAACACGGATGTGAACGCTCAATACCACGATTTCCGAGTTTTCACGAACGATTCGCGTCCTGATTGGTACTTCGAACGGATGGTTGAGATGCGATACCAGTCTCGCGTTGGATTTGTAGCCCAGACTCCCAAAGAAATTCGCAGCGCTGCAAGCAGTGGAAATTCCGTTGCCATTTACAACGGTATGGTCTATGATCTTACCACCTATCTGACCAGCCCTCCCGCCATCCGCACTCCTGTAGGCACACAAGCGCCGTCAGGCATCGATGTGAACTTCATGCATGGCGATGTCCTCAACTTGTTCAAATTCAACGCCGGTCAAGATATAACCAAGAGGCTCGACTCGCTGAACATCGACAAGAATGTGTTGGCTGACCAGAAGACCTGTCTGCGCAATCTGTTCCTCGTCGCCAAGGTTGACAATCGACAATCGCCTCAATGTCTCTTCGCCAACTACATCCTCCTCGTGCTCTCCGTTATCATGGTGTCCATCATCGGTTTCAAATTCTTAGCATCAATCAACTTCAGTGCACCGCGTGCGCCCGAGGATCACGATAAATTCGTTATCTGCCAAGTTCCTTGTTATACGGAAGGCGACGTTTCGCTGCGCAGGACGATTGATTCCTGGCACAGATGAAATATGACGATAAACGCAAACTCCTCGTCGTTATTTGCGATGGTATGATCGTTGGTTCCGGTAACGATCGTCCTACGCCGCGCATCGTGCTTGATATCCTTGGTGCGGATCCTAACTTGGATCCAGAGCCGCTCAGCTTCATGTCGATTGGCGAGGGCGCAAAACAACACAACATGGGCAAGGTCTACTCGGGCCTCTATGAGTGCTCGGGCCATGTCGTTCCTTATCTCGTAGTCGCCAAGATCGGAAAGCCTACAGAGCGGTCGCGGCCTGGTAATCGTGGTAAACGTGACTCGCAGTTGCTACTCATGCATTTCTTGAACAAGGTTTGTTTTCTTTATACTCTTGACTACTCGAACATCTTTTTCATGCGAATCAATTTACTCAGGTGCACTTCAACGCGCCAATGAACCCTCTAGAGCTGGAGATGTACCACCAGATCAAGAACGTCATCGGTGTCAACCCATCGTTTTATGAGTACCTGTTCATGGTTGACGCTGATACCACTGTCGATCCTTTGTCTGTCAATCGCTTGATCTCGGCGTAAGTATTTGTTCAGGCATTGTCTGAACCATTTATTGATTGTCATTTCAGCATGATTCACGACAAGAAGCTTTTGGGTGCATGTGGTGAAACCGAACTGGCCAACGCGAAGCAGTCTTTAATCACGATGATGCAGGTGAGTTGAAAGTCTATCGTAACCTAATGAGATCTCTTACTTACTTTTTCGTAGGTCTACGAGTACTTCATCTCCCATCACATGGCGAAGGCATTCGAAAGTTTGTTCGGCTCTGTCACTTGTTTGCCTGGTTGTTTCACGCTCTATCGCCTGCGCACACCCGACACCCATAAGCCTCTACTCATATCTAATCAGCTGGTCGAAGATTACTCCGAAAACCGCGTCGACACCCTGCACATGAAGAATCTCTTGCATCTTGGAGAAGATCGTTACCTGACCACGCTTCTCCTTAAGCATTTCCCTCGCTTTAAGACCCAGTTCATCCGTGACGCACACGCCTACACTGTTGCCCCCGACGATTGGCAGGTTCTCTTGTCGCAACGTCGCCGCTGGATTAATTCTACCGTTCACAATCTTGGAGAACTCGTCTTCTTAGAGCAGCTCTGCGGTTTCTGTTGTTTCTCAATGCGCTTCGTGGTTATGATTGATCTAGTGTCAACGCTCACCCAACCTGTCACTGTTGCCTATGTAAGCTTATCCTTTCTCTTTTCTATGTTGGTCATACGAATTGAACCGATTCCCCTAGCTTGTCTATCTCGTCTATTTGGTGGCTGGAATGCACAAAGCGATCCCAACACTGTCGCTGGTCATGATAGCCGCCATCTATGGTCTGCAAGCTTTGGTGTTCGTGATGAGACGCAAGTGGGACATGATCGGATGGATGATCTTCTATATCCTCGCCATTCCCGCATTCTCATTCTTCCTCCCGCTCTACTCTTTCTGGAAAATGGATGATTTCTCTTGGGGTCAGACGCGTGTTGTGTTGGGCGAATCTGGCAAGAAGATGATAGTTCATGTGAGTTTTCAGACCACCCTCTCAAACATTTTCGGAACTGATCGATTTGTGCTTTAGGATGAGGGCAAGTTTGATCCTCGCTCTATTCCACTCAAATCATGGAGCGACTACGTAAGTTTTCTATGGTGCTACTACCATGCGATCGACTAATGTATTTCATTGAAGGAAAACGAGCTCTGGGACAAGGAGTCAAATCACAGCATCGGGTCTTGGGTACCTCCCCTGAAAGGCAAAAATGAAGGTTATCCCGAATCCCACACTGCCTCCCTCTATGGACGTGAAACCTACTATGAACCTCGGAGCTTCTCACCAGCGCCTTCACAGCTAGGCATGTTTCCACCTCCTAACTATCAGTCCGGCAGGAACACGCCGCAATCTCCGTTCAACACCTTGCCGGAGACAGCACTGCTTCAGCCCATGCCATCCCGTCCAGTTACCAACTATCTTGATATGCAAATTCCCCAGACACGAACACCAGAAGACATGGACCTTCTCGGTTCTGGCCCTTCTGACGCAGACATTGAACGTGCCGTGCATGAAGTACTGCGCTCAGCGGATCTCAACTCTGTAACGAAGCGCGAGATTCGTCGGCAGCTAGAAGAATACTTTGGAATGGACCTGACCTCACGCAAGGGCGCTATCAACGCGGCTATTGATCGTGCCCTTCTCGACCAAAATTAGTCATTATATTATTCTGCTCCTTTCTAGGACTTCTGTTCTTTTTGCCTTCTTTTTTCTCTCCCTCTTTTTGGAACTCGCCATCTCTGTCACGACCCCATACATGCCCGTCTCTCTTTAGGTTGTCGTTTATATACTGGTACATCGGACTTCTCCTCGCCCTCTGGCAGACAATTACCACACAAACATTACCCCATAGTACTATTTCCGTCATTTACATTCGGACTTCAACACCCTCATGTTTACCACAATAATTGCATACGTAGAGTAATGGGACATTCTAAATCCTACCACCGCTGTCGATCTCATTTATAATAAAAAATTATGGCTTTTTCATTCATTTTGTGGTTTCCATATGTATACGCGCATTTCAAACACCGCCTTTGATTGTACGAATTCCCCCGACTTCCCAACTTCAACACGACTCCAACATCACCCACTTTTTTTCTGCTCCACTTCCCCCTAAGTTTGTGTATGACAGAAGACGCAACCAATTCTTTGGAAATCATGTCAGATTCAAGCGAAAGTGGTCTTCAATATACATTTGGAATCACTGAACAGTGGGATTCTTCTGCCATTTATGCTCAATACAGGCATCCGTGGACACGGGTGACGGCACACCATGAGGCTTGAGCTTGGACGGTTGTTTCCAGGTATATATAACGCTTCCTTTAGCTCTCGCTTCTTGTCTCCTACCACTGTGGCACTACTATCTTTCAACGCAACTTGGGTTTAGAGAGCTTTTCCATCATGTCTTCTCCTGTTCTGAGCACAGGGTTCTCTGACATCCGAGTCTCCGGGCCCTCTGGCGATGTCGGAGATGATCTATCGGGTTTCCCTGCCGCGGATAATATAGCGACAAGTACGTTTATATTCTGCTGTGTCTTTCATTTGTATGTTAAAGATAGCAACTCCGTAGATTCTGAGGCCGCTGAACTCCAAATTGACATGTTGCCCGCAGTTCATTCTTTTCTACCCATCATCGAGCGTTTGCCTGGCTTGATTCTCGACCATAATCTATACGTCAGTCTGTTCTGTATTGTCAGAGGTTTTGTCTTGACTCATGCTATTGCAACGTTTAGTATATTGATAAACCCCTCGTAAAGGCGGAGCTCGAGCAGCTCATCTCTTACGCAAGAAGGATCAGAGAATTGATCCTGACGGACCCCCAGCTCACGAGTCATCCAGATGTGGCCCCTGAAACTCTGGCTCGACTCGCTTTGATACAGGATCCCAATAGCACATTCCTGACCTCTTTGGAATGTCTCCGCATCATTGATGCGAATAAATCGCTGTCGTACCTCTTCTTTTGCGTCGCGCCGTCCCTCAAATCATTGGAAATCATCGGGGTCCCAACTACTCGACAGATCACCATTTCTTCTTTTCTGAAGGAGCTCGTTCTCAGAGTGCCAGAGTTGTTGAATCTCACCTTCCGTGGGCGTCTCTCCGAAAGCTCGTTGCAAAGCTCCTTGAAATTCAACCACCTGCGCCAACTTCACCTCATTGATGCAGCAGAGTCGCTCGATTTTGCTTTCTTGCAAGGTGTTTCTGAATTACCAGAATTAGACTCGTTCGTTATTGATGCCCGCGCGGCCGAATACAAGCGGCGTCTAGTCCCTGCAGACAATACCTCGTTAACTTCTACGAGCAACGGCGTTGGCGCTCCAAATCTGTCAACGTCCACTGAAGATCAGACAATAATTGCAAGAGATCCGAGCTCTATCCCATTTCGCCAACTCAGAGAGTTGACCGTCACTGGCAATGTAAACCTTATGGACGACCTCGTCTTCCACTTTTCCCCTCGAGCGGTCAAGGTCTCATTGACTTTGGTCCGAACCCCAGATTCCAACGCGCCTGCATCTGTTTCACGGAATACACAAGGCGTTTTTACCTTTGCGTCCAATCATGGAAGCATTTTTGGCTCTGCATCTGTTTCACGGGAAAAACAAGGTGCTTTTGGCGTTGCGTCCAAAAGTTATGGAAGCACCTTTGGCTCCTCCAAAACCGAAGATCTCGTGAATACAATGTCGATCGAAGAACTCAAGTGGATATTAAACCAATCTTCTCTCCTCAGGGGTAATAAGAAAATCAAAACCAAGATCTTTACAACCCTATCAGGAGGCGAGCTTCAGCTCACTATCGAGGAAGAAGACCGTTGCAGGGATCGCCTCAAACGACTTAATGATGCGCAACAAGTGCAGGAACCGACTTCAGTTTTTGCGGGTGTGGTTGAGAAGATTCTCACTATCGGAACCATGGATTCATTCGTTATTGATTATGCAAAATACTCTGAGGCGGGCCCGGCCGAATTTCCATTCGAATTCCCGTCGACAACCCTCGAGGCGCTTTTATCATATCCTACTCTCAAGGAGTTAAAGATAGCTCATTGGGCTTTACCGTCTATGGAGAAAATTATTGTAGACTCAACTACAGCCCCCGCTGCTGCCTCGCCTATGTCTATGCAAAAATTGCAACTTCCTGTGGACAGGACATCGAACTCAGGCATCTCGATGTTCACTCTTGAACTTATTGCCCGCTACTACCCTCGCCTCCTCTACCTGGAATGTTTCGTGCAAACTTCTTCTGCAGCGGCCTTGCAGCCTAAGTTGGGAACTGATATCATGCCTCACGACTTGGAAACTCTGTCCGTTGGTGGGGTTTCACTTGCACCCTCTCCGAAAGACAAAGCAGCAGTTGCCGCCTATCTCTCTTTACTTTTCCCACATCTCAAAACTATCAATACACACAAGGGCTACCATGAGGACGACTGGGAATATATCTATACCCTAGTCACCATGTGCCACACTGTGAGCCTCGCCACCGAGAAACGTCTTCAGCGAGTCATCGGTCACAAATTGAGTACTGATTAGTACCACCAGAGTATGCTTAAACTTTGTATTCGCATTTGAACCAAATTTGAACTTGTTTTCGGCCTATGACATCTTTAAATCGATGATCATTCACTAGGTTTTTAGAATTTTTCATAATGAAGTGAACGGTGAGCTCTGACGCTGGAATTTGACTTGACGGGCAAAAATGAGCCTTGCGAGCATCCTAAGTCAACTAGACTCGATTCCAGTCTAGTAGAATATCGAGGGCCAACGAATGTAGAAATAGGATTGTTGGGACTCGGGAGAGACTATCGGCGTTGGTTTCCAATTCACACTCCCTACCTTTCGTCGCTTGCTAAGTATGAGGACAACTTTGGGACAACTTGATAAATTTGTAACCTTGTAAGTATGTAGAGCTTATGTAGAATAAACTTGACTTCTGAAAATGTAATTGGCAATTGCACCCATCTATTTGGATGGCGCAGCTCCCCCGCCGTCGGCCAGAGCGGTGATCATGACCATCTTTGGTCACAACAATAATCACAAACTGCACATTCCGAGTCAGCGGTCTACTTTTACCTTCACTTGTTCGACTCGTTCCCAACTTTCGTTACTTTCATGGTGCGCAAGAGCACAAGACCCAATACCTTAATGGAAGCCATTGCAGATTCGACAGGAAATGATCCACAGGTTACGTACTGGTTTGAAGTGCCATTGTGTTCAATGCGGACATCCGTGGACACGGCACACCATGAGGAATGGGCGCTTATTTGAAGGTATATATAAGCTTTCTTTGTCTTTCGCTTCCTGTTTCCTACCATCGTAGTCATTTCCAAGGACGTATGAACGTCCACTCTATCTCGACCGACGATACAAGCCTTCAACACGATTTCGATTTCGAAAGTCTTTCGGACATGTCGTCTCCTACTCTGAGCGAGTTTTCCGACGTCGTTGCCTCCATTGATAACGGAGTAGATGACCTACCGAGTCCGTCTTCTGATCCTTTGGATAATGGTATCACAGGTATGTTAAGCTATTCTGCGTGTTCAATGTACATTTAACGAAATCATCTTCGTAGATCGCGATCCTCCAGTTGACACGTTACCAGCACTTGATTCCTTCGTACCCATTATCGAGCATTTGCCTGGCCTGGTTCTTGAGAACAATGCATATGTTTGTGTTTTCATGTATTTTCTCGCGGCTTTCTGAACAATAAGCCTTACTTTAGCACGTCAGGCGACCACTTTTGAAAGCCGAGCTCAAGCAGCTCAGATCATATACACGCAAGATCAGAGAATTGATCCTGACGGACGCAACATCCACAGGCTACCCCAGTGTAGCTCCTGAAACACTCGCTCGCCTTGCTTTGATTCAGGACCCCAAGAGCCCGTTCCTGCCCTCCTTGGAAACCCTTCGCCTTGTCGATGCCGATGAAGCTCTGATTTATTTTCTATTCTTCTGCGTCACGCCATCCCTCGCATCTTTAGAAATCTCTCATATCCCGCGAACCCGCCACATCACCATCTCCTGCTTTTTGGAGGAGCTCGTGCTCAACGCACCTCAGTTGTCGAACATCACCTTAGGTCCTGGACGTCTCTCCGAAAGCTCTCTGCAAAGCTCCTTGAAATTTGTTCATTTGCGCCATCTTCATATTATCAACGCAGCGGATTCCCTTGACTTCGACTTCTTGCGAGACGTTTCTTCCTTGCCAGAATTGGAGTCATTTGTCATCGACGCTCGCACAGCTGAATACCAGCAACGTCTATTTCAGTCGGACGCGGCCTCCTTGGCCCCGACAAGCAGCACCGAGGGACCTGCATCGTTCGTTGAATATCAGACGCCAATCGCAGCCGACATCGATAGTGCTACTCCATTCCGCCGACTGACGACGTTGTCCATCATTGCCAATGTAGTCCTCATGGGCGATCTTGTCTATCATCTCTTTCCACAAGGGGTCAAGGAGGTATCATTGACCTTGGTTCAAAATGGCCTGTCACTGCATCTACCCTCTCACTGGGACAAGAAAAGGCCTGACGTTCCAGCCGCCGCACAAATCACAATGACAGATACCTCCGCGCAGGGTCCAGAGCAGAGTTCTATCTCGCAAAATGGAGTTGATGTTTCCCTCGACAACCGATCTGATCCTGAGGGGCTCCCTTTTGACACTACGACCCCGTTCCCTGATTCCATCTCGACGACTTTTGCTCAGCCACCAGCTGTTGTTGACCCATCTGTGGTAGCGCAGGAGGTGATTTTGATTCTTGAACACCCGATTGCGCCTATTCCAGAATCTTATAAACCTAAAGGCACGGGTGGGAAAAAGAAATCAATAATGTTACGGCGCCAGAAAGAGAGGGCACGCCGAGAGAAAGAGGAGGAACGAATCAAAGCTGAGGAAGAGAGAGAAAGACTGGAAGTGGCCAGAGAGGCACAGGAAAGAGAGGATCAGGAAAGGAGAGAGGATCAGGAATGGAGAGAGGAACAGGAAAGGATCTCCAATATCATCTCGCAGACCGCATTTTTTGCCTATGTGATTGAGGAGATTCTTACTCTTGGAAACCCGGATGCATTCACTATCGATCGTTTGGAAATGCAGCCTCTGGCTTTCGACCCTATCCCTAGCTCAATCGAATTCCCATCTCCGACCTTCCGAACTAGTGTTGTGAAGGCTCAGGCTTTGCAAAAAAGCCCGGGCTTGGGCCCGGCTTAGAGGGCTCAGGCCTTGTGAAATCTCAGGCCAGGCCCAAAGCCTGCAATAGGGCTTGGCCCGGCCTGGCTTGGGCCTGAGCCCGGGCTTACAGTCTATTTTTGGAAACTCTGCCAGAGATCCCACCTGAGCGTCTTCACGCCGCAGAGACTGCAATATGTGCAGTACTCTTTGTGCGAGAAGACGGTGCGGTGGGTCCTAGGTGCCCACAGTGTTCATGAATCCGCCTTGACGTGCACGAGCATCCCAGCAGGTGACGCGCACGGCAAGGGCATCGCTCAGAGATCCCAGTCGCCCGTCCGCGCGTTGTCGCCATCCCGTCCGCACGTTGTCGTCGTTGATGTTGAATAGCCCCAGGAGCGCGCAGGAGCCGCTCCACGTGGTGCTGACCCGCGCGGACGGATTTTTGGATGTTGTGCACACTCGTGGCAGGGAGCATGACGTCCTTGGTGTTGGGGGAGTTGCACGCCTGCAGTGCAGCGTACAACGCGTCGTCCCGCCCGAGCGCCATCCACGCAGCGTCGTGCACGAGCACCTTGTCCGCCGCAATAAACAGTGGCCGGATCGCGTCGTCGATCTCCACGTCCGACGGGAGGTTGGGCAGCCGGGCGTGGGCAGGTCATCCGTTCGCGCATTGACGTTGTCCATCCGCGCGTTGTCGTTGTCTGGCTGCGCGTTGTCGTCCATCCATGTTGCTGTCTGTCCATCCGTGCCCGTACGTGCGTCGTCCGCGTCCTCATCAAGTGCTGGCGAGGACAGCAGGGCTGCTGGTAACTGCACCTGGGGAGGAAAAGGGCGGTCAGAGGTGGGCGTGTGGGACAGGAGCTGTGACACACCTCTCGGATCTCCCGCTACACGGGTCTTCCTCCATCCCTGGTGCTTTCGTCGTCATTAGAGAAGTGGCTTGAGGGCGCGGATGTTAGGGGAGGGCGTGGCGCATGGTTGGAGAGTGCATGGTGGAAGCTGATTGTAATTGTTCAACGTTCGACAACAGCGAATTCAAGCTCCGACTAAACTGCCAAAAGCCCGGGCCTGGGCCGCGGGCTCGGGCCTTGAAATATGTCGAGCCAGGCCCTAGGCCGCCTCAAGCCGTGTTGTGGGCCCGGCTTGGCCCGGCCTGAGCGGGCCTGGTACCCGGGGCCTAGGGCTTCAAAGCCCGAGCCGTCACATCACTATTCCGAACGCTCTTATCGTGCCCGACTCTCAAAAAATTACAGTTTTATCGTTGGGCCTTGACCTCCGTGGATGAATCCCTCGTTGACTTGGTTGCGATGCCCTCTGACATCCCAATGTCCATGGAAAAGCTGGAACTTCCTGCATCATTCAAGTTGAATTCGGGCATCATGATCTCGACTCTTCACCAGATTGCGCGCTATTATCCTCGCCTTACCCATTTTGGAGGTTGCATCCGACGGATTCCTCCCACATTGGACTCGCCGCTCAATTTGGGGAATGATTTTATTCCTCATGGATTGAAAGTTCTATTTGTTCGTGGAGGATCACCTTCGGCAAAAGACAAAGTTAACATTGCCACCGATCTTTCCTTGCTTTTCCCATATCTCGAGACTATCGAAACGCATGGCGGCTATGACGAGGGCGACTGGGAATATATCCATACCTTAGTCAAGATGTGCCAGACTGTGCGTCGCGACGAAAAGCATCGTCAGCAAGGTGTCCAGTGAGCTCAGATTAGAGTGAATGGTTGGGCCTCCTCTAAATCTACAATTGTGCGTTTCTATGCTTTGAATCTGCTTTCCATACCTTGCTTTTGACTTTCTTGTTGTACTTGATGTAAAATTGAACAAATCAATTTTAGTTTCTGGTTCTAAATGAATGTGTTGGGTCTCCTGGATGTGAATGGATGAGGCGCACAGGAAACATAAGGTTGAAATTAAATGAATCCATACTTGAAAGGGGTCGGATCATGACTGTGTACTCCAGCGTTCGCCAAGCGTCCGCTGGTGTCGCCGCCATCACAAACATTGCTCAAACTTGGCTCAAACTCAAATTCGACTTCTATGCACTCGCCGTCTGCTCAGCTTATGGTGGTTTCTCGCTACAACATCAGGAATGACGCTTAGAGGACAAACTATTGTCAGTCGCGTACGTAGTATTTCAAACACCGCTGTTGATCGCAGTGCGTACTTTGTATGTACATACGTACCTCCAAATCACCTCCAGTCTCCAGATTATTCCACATCGTCAAACTTTTCTGCCTGACTGGTGGTACAAGAGAACCAACAGCTATACGTTCATACTTCGATGGGAATCCTCGACAATATAGGCGAGGAAATAACTCACGATACGCTCATCCTTGACTCGCAGTGAAATTCTGGGGTCGTTAGGCTCAGTGCACATGGATGCATCGTGGTGACGGCTTGTACATGGCACGAGGCTTGGGCGCTTATTTAATCGATGGTAAGTATATAGAATGACGTCCTTCAATCCTTCACTGGCACCCTTCACTTGTTGTTCCTTACCATCGTAGAAACTCATAGGATCGCGTGTACATTCAACCTACCTATCTCGACTGGCGATACCATCCGTCAAGTGTCACGTTTTACGACGACTCCGATTGCGACACCCTTTCGAAATGTCCTCTCCCACTTTGAACGAATTTTCTGATATGGTAGCTCCCTCTATCGATGGGAGAGATGACCTACCGACTCTGCATACTGAACCTGCGGATAATAGTGCGTTATGTCTATGCCTTCGGATATCTATGTCAAATAATGCGCCCCCACAGATCCTGAACCCCCAATTGAAATGTTGCCTGCGGTTGATTCTTTCGTATCCATCATTGAACGTTTGCCTGGTTTAGTTCTTGAAGATAATGCATATGTCAGTCCGAGTCGCCTAGATTCTCCGAAACACCACATGATTTAATCCAATTGAGCGTAGCACATTGACGGTCCTCTTATGGAGGAGGAGCTTGAACAGCTCACTTCATATACGCGAAGGATCAAGGAATTGGTCTTGACGGACACAGCGCCCATAACTCCTCCGGATATAGCTCCTGAAACTCTGGCTCGACTCGCTTTGATACAGGACCCCAAAAGCCCATTTCTGTCCTCTTTGGAATGCCTTCGCATCATCGATGCCAACCAATCCCTTTTATATCTATTCTTCTGCTTAGTACCGTCCCTCAATTCGTTGGAAATTGTCAGAGCCCCATCAACTCGGGCTCGCCAGATCGCCCTCTCTTCTTTCCTGAAGGAACTCGTTATTAGGGTCCCAAGGTTGTCGAACATCACCTTGTGTGGGCGTGTCTCTAAAAGCTTCCTGCAGAGCTCCTTGAAATTCAACCACCTGCGTCAACTTCACCTCACTGACGCAGTAGAATCGCTCGATTTCGCTTTTTTGAAAGAAGTTTCTATGTTACCAGACTTGGAGTCGTTTCTTATCGACGCTCACACGGCACAATACAAATTCAAGCGGCATCTACTCGCTGCGAACAATACCTCTTTGTCTCCCACAACTAACGACATTGGATCCCCAAATCTTTCATTGTCCGCTGGCCAGATGGCGATCGCAACCGACCTAACCCCTCTCCCATTTCCACGACTCCGCAAGCTGGCCGTTACTGGCAACATCATGCTTATGGAGGACCTGATCTCCCACCTTCCCCCACGAACGGTCAAAGAAGTATCGTTGACCTTGGTTCGACCGTTGCCCGAATCTCCAACTACGGCTGCAAGTGGCCTCATTATTCCCCCAGATAATATTTCAAGTGATACAGAACACCCTTATGAGGACGAAGCCAAGCCTGAAGACCCCATGTATACAATGTCGATTGAAGAATTGAAGTGGATGTTAGACCACCCTACGTCCAAGAACAAACCTGGGCGCACTTCTTCAACGACATTCGAAACTATGACTGGGGTTCAAATTTGCCTCACGCTCGAGGCAGTAAAGCGATATAAGCGTCACCTCGCACAGTGCCTTATCCGAGTGAAGCGGGAAACGACTTTGATCCCCGTCTCCCAAACTTCAATTTTTGCAGCTGTGATCGAGATGATCCTCGATTTCGGGGCCCTAGAATCGTTCAGTATCGATGTATCATCTCACTCTGCATTCACTGAAGTGCACGAATTACCATGGACAACTTTGGGGACGCTTTTGTCATATCCATCTCTCAAGGAGTTAAAGATCGCTCATTGGGCTTTACCCTTCATGGAAGAATCCATCATCGACTCAACTACGGCACACGTAGCCTCGCCGATGTCTTTGCAAAGGCTACAACTTCCTGTAGACGAGACATCGAACACAGGGATCACCATATCAACTCTTGATCTAATCACTCACTATTACCCTCGCCTGATCTACTTGGAATGCTTCATTGATATCCCTGCTGCAGTGGCCATGCAGTTTGATGAAGAGGTTGACATAACTCCTCATGGATTGGAAGTCCTATCCGTCGGCGGAGCAGTACCGCACAAGATACCGGTCGCCACCCACCTCTCTTTGCTATTCCCGCATCTCAAGGCCATCAACACACATGAGGGCTACGACGAGGAAGACTGGCAACAAATCCACTCTCTAGTCAAGATGTGCCACACTATGACCCTGGCCGCTGAGAAACGTTTACATCGAGTCGCCCATCAATCGCCCATTGAGTAGATTATGCTTTGAATTCGCATTTGAACACGTCCTTGTTCTTGATATAGAGATGAAGGGCACTAGCATTTATCACCTTTTTTCGTATTTTCTTGTATCATCTTCTCGTCCGCGCATCGTGGAAGTCGTAAAGCCTTTCCACGACTTTCAGACAATAAGGTATTGTGTTTCCCTGGCGATAAATGTGTGCTATTCAACTGAAAGCGGTCAACGAAGGCAAGAAGTTCCACTGTGGGAAGCCGCACCGTCACGAGGCATGGGCGCCTAATTTCCCTTTATAATCCCAGGCTCGCCCATTGTTCTTCATTCCCTCTGACCATCATCATCTTTGGCATGAGCGATTTTTCTGTCTCCACGGACGACATCGATCTACTTGACTTTCCACCTTCTCGATCTCAATCTCCTACCTCAATGGCGCTGCCATCCCCAATGGACCCTTCATCGGCAGTTTCTGGACCCGATGACGAGACAGCGTCGTCTACTATCTTGACCTCTCATGAAGATAACGAAGATAACATTGAAAGTGGTATGTCTTTTCTTGTGAGTGTATACATGTAGTTGTTAACTTCTGCTGCTTGTATCTAGCTATGTCTGGTGTCCCTTTCGTCGATGCCGATGTTGCGATCGACTCTTTCCTTCCATTGCTTCAAGCACTGGATTCTCCTGGACTCCAGTTAATCGATGGAAAATATGTGAATCAACCATTTTTTAACTATCTGATACACACTCAACAATCATAAATTTAATAGCATTTACGCGGTTTTATCTCGAAAGACAGCTTCAAGAAGCTATTTGACTATGCGAGACGCGTGACCAAATTTACCTTAAACGATGCACATTCTTTGGTCGAGGCTGGCACATTGCTTCGATTGGTGCAGCTTGGTGCTCGCTACAACAAATCCGACACTTTCTTCCCTTCCCTGAAGAGCCTTCACATCGATGTCAATAAACCCGAAACATCATTGTCCCTTCTTCCATTATTCTTACTCCATACTCTCGAAGTCCTGGAGGTGGAACAACATATTCCAGAGTCGCAGTTCGATACGTTCTTGACGTTCTTGGACACCCTCGCCGATGAGGCCCCTCACCTGTCGAGCATCAGGCTTGGCACAGGCGTGTCATACGATGCTCTTCATTCAACATGCATGCGATTTGTCAACTTGCGCGAGCTCAAGCTGAGTATCGTAGGCTCTGTCGTCAGTTGGTCGATGTTACAGGACCTCGGGCAGCTCCCAGAACTTGAAATTCTGGTTCTTGATGCAAGAGCTGCAAGCTATAGATCTTTTGAAGAAGACTGTCTACCTTCTCCATCTCCGCCGCTTTCACTATTTGGAAACACCGTCGAGACACTTCCCCCTGCAGGTAGCGGAGACGATGGTTGGGGCGCACCATACGAATCAAAGGCAGCCAATGATAATTTTGGGGTTCATCACCCCAATGACCCTTTTCTCGAAGCACCTCCCTCGCGATCGCCTTCTCCTTCACCATCCATTCTAGCTGCTAATGCACTAGAGAAGTTGAAGCCTCCGACTCATGCCATAGAAACCGTGGAGCCCATCCCATATTCTCCAAAAGGCGGTTTCTATAAGCTGACGACTCTTCATATCGTGGCCAAATTGGACTTGATGTCCACGCTCATGGATATGATCGAGTCCTCAAAATTGGTTGACATCTCTTTGACATCTACCAAGCTACTAAGGAGAAAAAAAGGGACAGGCCCCGGGTCTAAAATGATGATGTTAAAACCAAAATTTGAAGCTGTTTTGCGCACGGTTTTGGCGTCATGGGCACATTCCCTTGCGACGGTCAGGATATGCTACCAGAAGGCATCCCCAGACGATCCCCATGCTGAGCTCGAGTTATCCGCATTCCAGTCTTTGCTATCGCTCCCGCATTTGCGTCACTTGGAAATATCTGGCCTGACAATGTCATTGGACTTTGGAGATGCGTTGCACCATCTATCCACCCTCACGCAACCTTCGGGCCTCGAAACGCTTCATCTTCCAATCGACCTGGGTGCCAAAGGGATATCCTTGAGCAGGCTGCGCGGCATTCTGGAGAGTTGTCCTTCTCTCACCTCGTTCCAATGTGGATTCAAGCACCTCTCCAACGTACCATTCTTGCCGGAAGACGATGTTACATTTGGGGTGAAGAAGTTGGCCGTGGGCAATCCTGTTGCCCACGACAATCGTCGGCGCCTCATGGAAGTTGCGCAGTATCTCGATGCGCTGTTCCCGAAGCTAGAGAGCATCGAGACGCAGGAGGGGTGCAACGCAGGGCAGTGGCAGGAAATACACGAGCTTGTGCAAATGTGCCAGCTCTCTCGATCGCACCATCGTAAATAAGTACGCAGAGAAGGCTTGATGTAGACAAGTTCGCCGATTACAGAGTACCGAATCAGTTCCAATGTGTTGTCCTCTTGAAGTTCTTGGTAGTTATGCAATAGACCTGATCTGAACTTGCTTCGAACTAGGTAACGTTGAAGTATAGTTGGTAATGTTCCAACGTATGAATCGCCGTGTCTGGAATGACGCGTGTGTGTGACGAAGAACCACGTGACGTAGTGACTGTCGTGTCGCGTCAGTTGACATGCCTGCGGCCCTGCGCTTTTCGAACCGCCGCCATTACCATTTTTCTTTATGTTGAACTTAACTTGAATCCTTAATCGCTATACCCACTTCGTAAACTGTGACCATCGCGGCGCCATTGTCAGGCGCCGGCTCGATTACACCAAGCGCCGAGCCTTTATCTTCGACTTATCTGCGCTATAGCCCGCTCACAGTCCACCAGGTTTGATCCTAATGAGCCGTACAGCAGGCCCTTTCCCCGGCCGTCGAGAAAGCATTCAAGTGTTATTACAAATTCGCGTACTGAACACTCCTGTCGCATCGAGATTCGCGCTTGTCTATTTCTTTCCGTCGTGCCACTATAGGCGCTCTCTCGCCTGTTCTGTTCCAAGGGACGATGTTGGGACGACGAGGAGCTTGTGATTTGTTTTGAAGGATTTATGGCAGGATAACTGTTGAATTGAGAGCCGGAGGCTGTTATCTAACAAATGTTAAAGGAGGGAAAAGGCCCAGCATGTGCCTTCGATCTTATGATGGCTGAGAGCTTGGAAATAGGGCACTGCGTTGCATGAACACATACTCTGGATGACATAGTCTGCTTTCTGGTCCTTGTTTACCAGGGTCCTTAAGACAACAAACTTGCAAGTCAATCAAGAGTTGCTAGCGTTGTCGGTAATCTATTATACCGAGCGAGTTGGATCCGCATCAAGGTGTCAATGAGTATAGGGTAAATACTTCCAGATGGGCAGCAACTTAGTTCATCGAATAACTGTATCAACCTGGATCAACGCGTCTGGTTCAGAAATTAAGCACTCATGCTTCGTGTTCAAACATGATTGACCACTTCATAATTTATGGTTCCGTTAAGTATTTGGAAATTTACAAGAGATAACAAATACAAATCGGTAGCACAACAGAAGAAATGGAAACATCACTTTTTGACAACATCCTTCAACTGTGTTCTTGGAATTGCTTTTGGGTACGCTTTACGTGCCAGCCTGGTGTGGGTCGCTTGCTCATATGCATACGCATACCCAATAAGTTCAAATTCGGAGTATGCCGTGCTGAAGAATGAAATTCCAAACGGCATACCAGGTGCTTGGGAGAATGGCCGACTCGAGCCTTCGTCCGACTTGATAGGGATGTCTTCGGGGTAGAATCCCAGGGGAACTAAAGGAATATTAGTCCACAAGCAACCGGATCATCGTCGTCGAAGAGCAGTTTACCTGTTATAATTGGATATCCGGCAATAGCTAGATGCAGAGAATTATACTATGAGCGCATATCTGGCATATGGATAGCCAGAAGCTGACCTGCAGGGCTCCAGGATGAGCCAACAGACGGCAGGACCAACGCATCCAATTCATGCTCTTTCAAAGCGGCGTCAATACCTCTAGTACGGCCGTATTCATAATCGAATGCCAAAGCCTCAAGGTACGCCGCATCTCGTCCAGCGCTGGCTTCGACCTTCAAAAGCCTATTAAAGAATATTATTGGGATCCAATAATGCGTTTTTGGAATATTAATTTAAATACCTGCTTTGGCCTCATATCCTTCTGGTTTTTCGAGGCCGGGGTTCCCATCGTTAAATTTAATAACATCGGCAAGTGATCGCACTCTGTCGGCGATTCCTTGAGCCCGCAAGATATGTGTTGAGACCGATCTAGGTGTATAATATGTTTGTAACAGAATAATAGACGAGCAATGGTTAAATGTAAACACACCTTGCACTCTACCTCTAAAACCAATGTTTCATAGTCAGATTTGCTGATATCCTCCGCGCTGGGCAAATTCGCTGGGTCTACGACCGTAGCGCCCAAGCTTCTCAAAACATTTAGCGCTTCCTCGAATGCTACACCCACCGATGGATCATTGCTGGCAACCTTCTCGTCCATAAATACACGCCTTGGGACACCAATCCGCTTTCCTCTAAGTGCATCCTTCTTCAAGGCCTTCGTGAAGTCTGGCACAATTGATGGTTGGGAGAGAGTGGCGTCATCATTCTGGTCTTTTCCTGAAATGATGGATAAGAGGATCGCAGCGTCTTCAACTGAACGAGTCATTGGCCCGACGGAGTCCTGAGTCGATGAAATAGGAATAACTAGACGTTGAAGCTGGCATCAGTCCTTCGAAAATATCAACGGGAATTGGATGAAATCACGGTACCTCCAGCACGAGAGGTCAATCCGACTGTTGGCTTCATGCCCACCACATTATTGAGACTAGAGGGACAAATATACTTCCATCCGTTTCGGTGCCCAACGTGATAGGGCTAAACCAATCGAAGCAGCCACGCCAGAGCCCGAAGAGGACCCGCAGGGATCAGCATTTGGGTAATAGGCGTTAGTGGTTTGACCACCTCTACCTGACCACCCGCTAGGCAGTTCGCCACGAATGCCTCGGAAGTAGGAAAACTCAGATAGGTTCGCCTTCCCTGAAAGTTCGCTTAGAGAGCTGTGTATATATCGAGGGGAAATGAGTATGGCTTACTCACCTAAAATGATGGCTCCTGCGTTACGAAGTCGTTTGATGACCCCTGCATCTTCGGGGACAACGGAACCAAGCAAGCTATAAGATCCTGCAGTAGTATTCATCCCTATAATGTATATACCATTGTTCTCAGCTCCTAGTATCCCCTGAAGCAGACTCACTTACCCTCAGATGCGATAGTAGCAATATTATCCTTCATGAATTCGGAATTAGCGTTGCATCAATTGACGCTGGGAAAGCTGACCTTGACAAGACTGGAATACCATGCAGAATGCTTCTCTTCCCACGATCTTGCGCTCTTTGTCGAGATCTGCGGCTTGGCCAGAGCCGACGGGTTTAGCTCGAGAACTGCTCGGAGACCAGGGCCTTTTATGTTAACCTCTTCAATGCGTGCAAAATATGCTTTGACGAGATCGACACTGGTGAAGTGCTGCGCATCCAGCCCGGCTTGCAGTTCCATCACAGATGCCTCGTATAAATCCGGGAATGCGACATTGCTCGAAGTGGGCTTGGATGTCAAGAACCGTTCAAAGACTCTGAGGAAGATGTCTCGTATTGGCTGGAGGGTGAGCGGCAACGCCAGCACCAGCGCCAGAGCGGCGGTTCGCTTCCATCCGGATAAGTCGACAAAGTAATAATGAAGCGTGTCCAGCCAACGTCGGGTAGCAATTCGTCCTTGTTCCTACAGAAAATATTGAAGATTTGGCAATATCAGCAAGATCCGCCGGTGTCCACCAAAGTGATATAGACACAACGCCCTAGTATTTCACCGACCTTAGGAGCTTTGACAATGTGTTCCATTTGCAAGGAGAGCTGCTCAGCAAGAAACGCGGTCAAAAGATGGTTGTTGGCGATAGCGAGGGAAAAATGCATACTTATAAACCACGCAGGAATCATCTGAACAATATGACAGCGCGATATGCAAGAAACCTAAAAGGTCCATATGGTTTCATCAACGGAAGCGGCGCCGGGCGCACCGACTCCCAAGACGGAGTGTCCCATGCGAGAAAAATCTGTGAAGATAAAACGAATGTGGGTGTGTAAACAGCACTGAGCAGATACCGTCTAAAAGAGGGTCCAATGTTGGTCCAATGAGTTTTATTAGATATCATGTGGCTAGCAGGAACAAAGCGAGGAACTCAACGATACGAACAAACCAAAAATAACCCTAGCCGCAAAAATCCACGCGCAAATTTCTCTCCTGAGTCCTCCTACCCGACTTCACTCGAAACACACACGCCCAATCCTTAAAGCCCCTCAAATGCCACGGGCGCTCATACCCTGTCTGTTAGTATTGGTCAGTTTGCATCGTCGCCCAGTTCTTCGTTCTCTGTGTGTGTGCACCTCCAGCATCATCGCCAGCTCTTTGCCAACAGCGCACCTGTCAATGACGAATGAGATATAGTTTAGTAGAGAAGCGAAGCTTGGGGTGGGTTTTGTCATCGATATGTACCTCAAATTTATTTAATCCACTCGTGTTCGAGCAATTCTGCAGCACTAGATCGATCCGACGGTTTAACCGCAGCATTGGACGCAAGAACTCAACAAAAAGTGGCAGCTCTACATCGTCCAAAACATTGTACGCGCTGAGAGCACGCTCCAAATCCCGAATGCCCCCAACCTTGATGGCAAACGACCTACGTACAGTTCTCTCAGGTTAACTTTCTATATGATATATCGTTGTAGAATCGACTGACCTTCGGGTGTGAAGTACTGTTCGAAGTGCTTCCCCTGCCGGATATACGAGAGATCGAATTCATCTCCCGCTACTACGGGCATATGTGCGAGATGGAAGGCTTCAGGGCTCCATGTGGGACCACCCTTTGGTACGAAGAGCCAGCTGCCAGTAAGAAATCAAATAACTAACATTGACATCAGTAGTATTGCGCCGAAGAAGGTAAAGATGAGATTACTCACCAAGCATCCCAACTCCAGATGTCGCCTTGGTATCCCAGCCGTTGCCTATAATACCTCTGGGGCGCGCAATGCGCAAGGCTGGATGATGTCTGCATGCGGGCCATCCACCATCGCCGCTAAACAAGGATTCGAGGACCGAGGTCAGATTGGTTGCCTAGAAGTGTTGGAAAAGTGGCTGCTCACCAGTACCAAAATCTGTCAACTGAATGTTATAATTCGATAGATAGTTTGGATTCTGTAGGTCGTCAGGGCTGAATGGATCTATTGGGCGCGATAACACAATAGAGGGTGAGGAGTTAGGTGTGGTGGGCACTTCCTCTGATTTTGACACTCCGTCTATGTACCGTTGAACTGCTTCTTCTGCGTTTGGAAGTGAGATAAGAAAGTTGTCGGGCTTGAGGTCTTTGAAGTGGTTGGGTGAGGAATTACATTGTAATCTGTATGGAACAATATTCTTACCAGTATGCACTATCTTGCATTCACGATGGAGGAAGTCCAAAGCAAGCAATGCTTGCCTTGCGATATTCCTGACAGCGGCCAGCGGCAGACGTGCACCTGGACTATACACAGAATCTTTAAAAGACCCCAAAGCCTCGAAAACGAGACAAAGGTGAGGCCCATGATGATCAGTAATGGTAAAGTCGTCCAGCAAAGTGGCGATATGTTTCCGACCAGGAGGTGCTATCGCGTTGTTGCCGTTGATGCGTCGGAGGATATCAAGCTCGTGCGCGAGCCTGCCTTGGACCTCTGTCGCGTGGGTGGACAGTATCTTGACAGCAACATAGGGATGATGCGCGTGTTGTTGCCTATCCCGAGCGCGAGACGAAATGAGCAGGTGGAAATGCATTGTGGTAATGATATACACGTACCTGGTGTCTCGCGCGAGCCAAACACTCGAATGGGCGCCCCATCCCAACTTGCCGATCAGGGTGTACCTTGCATTAAGAGTCGTCATCAACTTCGGCGCGTAGAATCCACCCTGTTCAGCGACAGATAGCCCAAGAGGTTCTTCAGGGAAGGTTGGAATGACCTTCGGTGCTCCACGAAATAGTTGACGTGCGCGTCTTAGAAACATGGTAGAGGGTGTGTTGAGTCTAAGTATTCGAATTTTAGTCGTCGTCGCGTGAAAGTAAGAAACAAAACCAGAACAAAACCACAAATATACCCATGGTCTATTTTTACCGGATTTAATACGCCGGTGTTGACACGCGTCCGCAACTGTCATATCAACCAAAAATAGAGCAGCTCAGAGCTGGCTGGAAAATATGTAGGACGTAGATTGTCTGCCCTCGAAGCGCGATGAGGCACATCCCTCCGTTCAAAACGTCAGGCTGCTGGATATTTAGATGAACGGTAGGTACGGTTGAAGTGCAGATTCCCTGCCAAAAAAATTAAACCGTACGGTATCAACATCATTTAGGTGTCGCGAATGAGAAACCTTCCCCCTCACGTCCCTCAGACTCCCGAGGGCGTTTCCACTGCACTCCTCCTCCTCAGCTCGAGCACATCGTCGTCGCCCAGGTCCTCGTGCATGTGCAGCGCCAGCGTCGCCACTCGCTGCTCCAACGGCGGCGTGTGCTTAGCTGTACTTGTCGAAAGTTGGCGGTAGGTGATTATTTCGACTTGGATCATTGGTAGTGGGAGGTGGGCGTGCTCTGCCGAATGGAGTGGGTGCAGAGGAGAGATGACCTGAGATGGAATGAGGAGCATGGCTTGAGGAAACGATCTGCACAGGGCTATGGGCGAGCGCGCTGGTATGAAGGGAATGCGCCGACGGAGGGACGTCGTCGAGACATTGTATTGTTGGCGATGCTCCGCGTTCGCATGCTGCGTCGTTGGCTTGGCCTTCCTTCTTTCCGCTGCGGCGCCATCGTAATCACGGTTTCCAAGCCCAACATTCTCATGTGTCATCTATACCTATAGACAATGAGCACAACAGGCATTGTGAACGAAGAAGAGGTACGTACATATCACACCGTCCTGCCCCTTCAATCCTATACGCATTCCTGCAGACCAATTTTAAGGATCGTTCTGCGCCGAGCTACAGATAGCGGACACCGACCTTTCGAGCTATGCGAGATGGAGGAAAGTGAGAAAACCAACGTTTAGGGCTGTGGGCTCCGGCCGGCTTAGAGACAGGAAGCAGAATGATTCAGAGAAACCATGAGCGTATGCGTTGGGCAGGGACACAGGGAGGCCGGAGTCGAGCGATACTGAACAATGTGCCGTAGCCCGTAATGCACATATTTATTTGTGCTAAACAGAAAAGCATGGCTGGCCAGTACGAATAGTATTAGCCAGAGGATGGGACGATTGATGATCAATGAGGGTCCTGAGGGATGATGACGAGGATGCGATCGAAAATTGCGCAGTGAAGAGGGTATAAATGGGACATCGTGGCGCATAGCCTTTGACTGGATGCGCTGGAGTATCGGGGAAATCCATAGCCGCCGCTACGTTCAAAAGCGAGGTGGAGGCGGCACGGGAGAGATGAGGGTGTTGATCGTTCGTCCCAACTTTTAAGTTCGTCCTTAAGCTTGAGCCTTGGTAGCGAGCGACGCTGCGAAGGCGTATGTGCAGGTATCCGTCATCCTTGTCGTTGTTCTTGCTCTCGCAAATCACCGCCGAAGTCGTGGGCCGTAAGCCCCAGACTGCCACACAGAACCTGCGTTTACAAACAGACATGAGAAAAAGAGATTGCCGATGAAAGTGAGGTACGTACATATGGCTTCAAAACCCGCATTGTTCTGGTTCCAGACTAGACAGAGTTCATTCGATCTGTGCGCAAATGCACATGGTACAGGAATGTGCGCTGCTTCCATTGGTCAATGTGGCGGGAAATATGCTGTCTTGGGATATTTTGAAGGACGCATGATCGATATACACGAGGAGTCTCTCTCGCTGGCCACGTTATCCTCGTCAGAGAAAGTTGGGCATGCTACGTCCAGTTGAGTGACGGTAAAAGGACAACAGAAAATCGGACTGAAGGTACAGGGCTGGGTATGAGGGGCCGGTATGCTGCACAAAGATTACGCGCGGGTGCGATGGTACAGGGATCCAAAAAGGATGGATTTGACAAGGTAAGAAGGGGACGACGTGCAAGCTGGCGTGGCCAGTGCACTATGCGGACTTGTCCTTGTGCATGGAGTGAATGAGATACTCTATACCCCCTCTTCCGTGATGGTACAAGCGATGGTTAAATCATGAAGAGGATGAGGAGATGGCAGACTCCAGAGTGTGGGATATGGCTAGTCTTTGCAAGTGAACGCACTGGAATCTTCGACAGGGCAGATGGTGCCCATTCTGACGGAGGTTAGTTGAGAACGAGGCTGCGAGTGTGCATTGCAGCCTTTGCAGGTTGGAGGTTTGGGAAAGACGCGGGTACCTGGTCATAGCGCGATTTCAAACCCCAGCTCTGGGTTAGGGTCTTTGCGTCCTTTCCCCAAGTTGCTAATCAGGCGCTCTCAAATTGCTCTCAGGCAACTCTCAGGTGCTCTCGTACTTGTGCATCATGCAACCATGATGCACATCTTCCTCTGCTACCTCAGCTTCGTCAACGCTGCCAGCCCTGAGGCCTGAGTGCTGACTAGTGCCTCCTTGAAATCTTAATTCTGGTCGGCTTACCTGTCACTTGCCTGTCACTAGATCGACGCTTATGTCTACGCTTTCCTAGCATCCTTCCTGCGCTTCTCGAACACACAGCATGCATTTCAGAGCTCGACTGGTTGCAGAAGTAATTGAGGGAAGTTATGTGAAACACTAGGCTGTAAGTAATTTCTTCTCTTTCCCTTCATTTTTGCACTTCTCGACGCCGCTCGTGCTTAGCAACGCTTCTAAGTTTTGAAACGCATGCTGGTACCTCTAAGGACTCGGTCCGCACTTGTACTTATGTGCGAAGTCTAAAGACCTCACGAGAGAAGGAATGGCCACGCATCCTCATGCCTTCAAGCTCGAACGGGTTACCAAATGTACGACGGCCCTTCGCTTTTGTGTCCGGAAACTTATAATGGGACAGACCAGGGACATACCGCCCTTTCACATATCAATATATCACGCACGCCGCACTCGTCAAAATTCATGTGTAGCACGACTCTAGTGCCATCAGTGTAGGTATAGGACTACCGCATTATATCTGACAATATTGTATATATCAAGTGCAATCTGCATGAAAACGACTACTTCATGGAAGCAAGAGGTTCGCAGTGACAATCACCACAGACTCTAGCCACTGGCCTGCTTGCGTTGCCTGCGTGGTTTGACTCTACATGGGCCCAAAACGTGGATGCGGAAGTCTGCACGCAATTCAAATGCAATTTGCATGAAGTGCTCTGTGGTCACCTCGGGTCACCTCAGTGTCTAATGCTCACTGATGTTCAGCCGAGAGTACTACAATTATCACACATACATAGTCAGACATTCAAAGTCACTGCATCGCTATTGAGTCTACAAATACAAAATGTCCAATTTCATCCCATGCTCGGCCAGCTCGCCTCTTTCGAGCTCGTAATAATCATGGTTATTATTGTCGGAGTTGTTTCTGGTTTTCTGAAGGCAGAAAACAATTGGCTTCTCTGTGTAAATCCTGTCATAGCCTAGTAGAGACGAAGGCTGCTCCTTTCCCCACCCTGACCCTCTGAATTGCACTGCTGATTGGAGCAATACTGCCAGACAACGTTTTGGGATATGAATGCTGGTTCCCTGTTCTTCTACATTTAAAATTGCAAAAGTCATGGTTGATATTACTATGCGACCGAAAATTTCCATGTTGCGGCGCCCGACGTGTTTACCCTGGCGTCCAACAAATTTCTTGTCCAGTAAGTCATAAATCTTGGCTACACCGAATCCGTGACAATCTGAAAATGGGGCAATGGAAACAGTAGCATAGTAATCTCCAATTGGCTGTTTCGTCAAGACTGCCAATAAGCCACGTGGAACTGCACACATCAGGAGGATGGGGGTACGCAATCCCAAGTGCGTAAATGTGAGTGGCTCTATTGGACGCCACGAGCGAAACTCCTGGCGATTGAGGTAGTCGGATGGATGGAAAGGGAACAGCAAAGTAGGTTGCTGCCTGGAATGCTTGTGGTTACCAGCCCAATTGAAGATGTCGGAAACATCCTTTGTAGAGCGGAATATCTCCTCTACAAGGCGAAAGAAGGCACGGTCACCACCCTCGCCGTATGCAGTCATGATACTGACACCAAAAATGCCCATAAGGCAATAGGCAATGTCTTCTTCACGTGTGACTTGGCGCTTCGCTGCCAGTTGCATTCTACGTGAGATGGAAAGAGTATTTTGAATCGGGACTATTTTTATGAGACCTAACGGTCCAGGAGAAGCTTGACGCCTTGGCAAAAAAGAATCCAATTCATCCCTTGTAATTGTAGTCGCAAGTTCAATTTCTTTCAGAATTATGGGATTTTTCTTATCGTTGGCTTCGTAAGAAAGTAAATCCCAGTCCATGTCATAGAATTTAACGACTTCGGGTGCGACTAGCTCCTGAAAAGTCCATCCGCGAGTGAACCAAGGGTCGGCATGCATATTCAAGGCCGTGTTTGTTGCCGCAAGATAGGTGATACAGACATCGGCAGAGGAGTACCATTTGTACATGGATCGGACAGACTCATCGAGCTCGGCACTACTCGCTTTGTTGATGCAGACCGTGTCGATCCAGCCCAGTGTGAGTTTGTGGTGTTTCCATGCTACTCTGCAAAAGTTGACAAGCTTCTGACATTTCGGGTGTGTGTCGTCGAGTGAACCGTTTTGCCAATCGCCATAGGTCAACTCTCCTGGTGCCGCATTCCACGTGTGCGACAAGATGGCATAATGAGCATCCCCCGCATTAGTTTTACTGATGATCCCGTTGAATGACCAGTTTCTCCCCTTGTTATGGTCGGCTTGGAGTCGCGGAGCAAGATAGTCATAGACCCCAGCCCTTTCGAGGAGGGAGATTTTCAGTTTCCCGTTGTGCGGCTCGAAGTGCAAGAGACGAATTGGCAGGGTTTGGGTGATATATCTTCGTAAGTCTTGCAAGGCACGTTGCAGATCTAAAGGGATTGTTGAGTATTTCGCTACTGTTAGATATGAATCACTAAATGTTTTACTCACTGTTATCGGCCATGCTCAGAGGCATTGGCTGAGGTATTGCCCGTTCGATCGCGCTGCTGTTCGCAGCAATTCGGTCAGGGTTCGCTCCCCCACTTGAAACCGCCCCGACTGCCGTTTTGTCATCTGGAGTAGCCACCTCTGATAGCCTGGATGTCCCTACAAACATTTATATATTCGTTGCGTCTCATATTATCAGATGCGGACCTTCAGAGTTGTCCACGTATGGCGTTCAAAGTGTACAAAAATTAAAACGCAATCTTTTTTCGTTAGCGCAATCTATTTTTCTTACTTTCTTGACTTTCCGCACTATTTAGACCAAATTTCGAAATGAAAAAAATTATAGCGGAAAATGCAGGTAGCGCGCAACTTTGAAATCATTGCGCGCAACTTTGATTTCAGCGCGCAACTTTTTTTGGCGCGCAACTTTTCAGCGCGCAACTTTTTTTTTTCAGCGCGCAATTTTTTTCAACGGACAAATGGTCCTAGGTTGGCATCTCAGTCGTACATACTCTCTCTCTCTGTTGGCTCTCTGTCGACATTGAAGCTTGAGTTGGGCTTATCAGTTATCAACAATCTTGTCACATTGATGTGACAGCTTTTATCAATGACAGCACGGCAAGACGATGCCTGTCTCCGTCTCCCTTTATGCCCGTCCTTCTTGCTACCTCTTTCCCAAAGATGTACAGATTAAAAAGGTTATATTATATGTAATGAATGTGAGTAAATGCTATGGACAGAGAGAGTGATGTTCAATGAACATTGACTATGGACAAAAGATGGATGGATGTGGAAATAATTAAAGAGGACCAGTAAAGTATAGGAGGAGGGAGATAAGTATGGTGGCTAGCCTGGAGACGATATGGATAAATGAGTATGAACAAGTATGTAAGATGAGCAACAGCTCTCTGTCAGGATCAACGAAGGAGTAAGCAGTCAATTTCAAAGAACCTGAATAAATCAAGAATAACACTTACAGTGGTTTGATATCATATCCATTAATCCGGTGATCCCGTCTTCAATATATGCACGTTCCTTCCCGAAAATGTCCCTCTCAAAAACTGCATCAATCGTCCTACGAAAACATGCATTGCACATCCCAGGGACACCTTGGACATTTTGCAATTCTGCTATTGTATCGTGTGCATCAGGTGTAAAGTCGGGGTGCAGTATGTTTCTCGCTAATCCGTTCCACCATTCCTTCTCCCATCCAATCTGGCAGTCAAGGTGCGTACGACAGTCTGGGCCATGAGTGACAGGAGGACTAACAGCAGCAATTGCTTTTTGAAACTGCTGAATATTTGCCTTTGTTCGAACAAGGCAGTGGTAGGCTTCGATGCCGATTTGATGTGCATGGTAAAGATTCAAATCGAGTAATGGCATCACGACCAGCTCTCGAAATGCAGTGGCAATCCAATTATGGATGCGGTATGTGCGAGCGAGCTCCATTCGGAGCGCAGGATGGATGACCTTGCCACTATCAAATTCATTGATGACGTAGGTTACACCATCTTCGATGTCCAAGAATGTTGATAAATCAAGTATATCAATGAGAAATTCTTCCGTGTTCGGAAGCGCACTTGGAAGTTGGAGTAAGCACATTAAGAGTAACACATGTGAAGACACAACATACCTGGGGCCACAAAACAGGTAAATACACAGATGCTCAAACTTCCTTGGTGTGACTCTATTAAGTGTAAAGACCGACAAGTTGAATGGGTGCTCATCATTAGACCCTTCGAGGGCAACATCAGATGAAATGGTATATTCATCTCGTGGTAGGGATAGCGTGTCCTTGAGAACAGTAGACCGAGATGCCAGAATACCCTTATGGAGCCTATAGAGAATGCGACGTTCATTGTCGGATACCTGAAGGTTTATAATTCAGTAAGTACATACTCATGGGGGTAATTCATAACCAAACCTCTAGTACAACTGTCCCATCTTCAAAGTAGAATTGTGGGTGTCGAATGGTGGATACGAGAGTAGGTTGGGTACCAAGCATAGGGAGCATAACAGAAAAAATCAACAGGTGCTTGGCTGTCAACCATGCACAAATGGTACGACATGTCCCGGTCCGTGGATCTACATGGCCGGCACGAGCCTCCATCAAAAATCGAAAGCGTAACGCGCCCAACCCATGCACATTGCAGGCACATAAAATTTGAGAATTTCAGCCTGCACATCCTCAAGAATATGTTAAGGCATCTAAACTTGTTCTATTCACTCGTCGGAATCTATCTACTGTACGACTAAAGGAGTCTAGACTCTACACTCCACATGCCCAATGGACATAATCCCCCTTTGCAAACTGGGATGCTCCCCCATATGGACCGCAACGCGTGGGAGTTGCGCGTTTCGGCGTGAACGACAGCGAGCACCAACGCCCGCGAGTACCTCAATGCCTGCAACGGCCGTCGTCGTGGTTGTCATGAAGGATATTGGTCCTCTGTTGCAGTAGTCACTAGTGTCGCCGCACCGCCAGTTTGCTTGACTAACGGCTGTGAGCGTGACATTGAGAGGAGAGGAGGGGAGATGAGATGAGATGTACACACCTAGGAGCTGCGCCCTGTCCGCCCTGCGTGCTTGCACCTTGTGGTGACCATGGACCACGATCCGTACGATATGAAGTCTGCCGCTCGCCCGATGTGCGGCGATGTCGTCCCTATCTCCTGCTCGCACGTTCCATTCATGGCACGGGTGCATGCGGCTCTGGAGGTGTTGACGGTGCTCAGTGATGTTGTCCCGCAGCTGCACGCCATTCCTCTTGTCCCCGTGATGCCTAGGTTTGCTGTGAGCATGACACTGTCCGGAGAGGAGAGGAAATCCACATACCTGGGTGCTCGGCGCTGTCCGGAATGCCTGCGAGCACCTCAAGGTGCTCACAGTGGCAGCTCGTCGTCGTGGGATCCGTCGTAGGGTCGTGATGTCGAGCAGAGGAGCGGCCGTGGTTGTGGTTGGCGGCGTGGGGTGGACCTGAAGGGCATTGTTCGCGCGGTGCACTGGTCGTTTGCCCGGTTTGCGCAGAGCATGAGCAGGTTCCATGCCCTCCGTCCCACATGCCTGACCGGCTCCTTCATACCGGCGACTTGGTCGACAGGCTCCATTGGCAGCTAGAGCTGCGCGCTTGACAACTCCGGCACAGCATAGGCGGCGCATGTGCCCATGCCGCTCCATGCGACAGTCGCTCGTTGGTTGTCCAGGAGCGGGGGTGAGCCAGTGGGGTGATCGGCTGCGGGGGCGAGGAGGCGGTGCACGGTGGTGGTGGCGAGAAGGCAAGTGCCCTGCACCGTTGCTCTGGATGAACAAGCCTCGACCATCGTGCCACCTGAGAGTTGTCTGTCAGTGTCAGCGAAGCAAGAACCGAGAATGATAAGATACACGTACCTGTGTAGGGATGGGGCGACATCAAGGCGACATCGTGTTGATACGCAGATTATTGGCACAATTGAAACTCCGATTGAAATATGAGATGTGCGATGTGCGTCTGAAAGGACCCATCTTAATGGAATATAGAAACAGGGAAGATGGAGGTGTTACATCCTGCAAAGACCCAAATATGTTCTCCATATGTCTATCTATGCGTCAAAATTGTCCGCTTCGAAAAATCTCTTCATTTCATGGAGCTATACTGCAATGACTAAAGCATATACTACTATCGAGTCTGGGGTGCTGGCACAGGTCCGGCATAATATAGATTTGCAAAAGGGCATTTTGGCTGAGTGGTCACGATCGAAAGGCTGTGAATTAACGCTGGTGGGTCGGTCTACAAAGTCAATGGTTCAATTCCCGGTAGTGGTAAAAGTTTCAACCATGCCAGAATTCGACATTCTAGCTGTTTTCTAACGCTTATATGCTTATATGAAATTAATGAAACACTTGCGAAGTAAAAAACTGTTTTTTGCCTGTAAGCACATGTTGAGCACGTGCATTATATGTCGCAACCCTTGAACAAGGTAAACGTACTAAGTATACTACCTACATATATCTATCTCTCCTACTCGCAATCCAGGATCCTATACTATGGAGCAGATGAATCTACCAGCCCATCTTCCAATTCGGCCAGATCAGCAACCATGGCCTTCAGAGATTCAAGATGCATTCACCAAGATTTCTGATGCCCACAAAAGCGCGATCCGACTTATTAGAAATGAGGATGGAGAGCCATTGGATCTACGAGCTCGATCTCAGAATTTGCGATTCCAAATTATTCCAATTATTGAGGCACTTGAAGTTTCTATGCCTAATTATCCTGATTGGATTACCCAGTGTGCTATGGCGATCATGTCACTATCCGTTGATCTTATGATAATGGCAGATTCATTGGAATCAATGTAATTTTCTTTCTCTATTATCAGTTAATTCAGATGGACCTTATTTTTCTTTCTTTTCAATAGACCTCCCGGGAGAATTGTGAATATTTCCCCAATTAGGGAAGTGAAAACAGGACGACGGGGACGGCCGTCGAAAGACATCAACCCGGGATGGCTTGAGAATGCATTTGGGCCACGGAGACGACTATCGATCTCTCTACTTGCCAGAGCACTTGGGATCCATCGTCATACACTCCGACAAAAACTTCGAAATCAGGGAATCTCCAATCACTTCTCCTTTATCAGTGATCCTGAGCTATTGACGATGGTTAGACATGTCAAAACACTCAAACCCAATGCTGGTATTCGCTATATTCGAGGATTTCTACTAAGAAATGGCTTCAAGATTCAAAGGAAAAGAGTTCAAAATGCATTGTTGCATTGCGACTCGATCGGACTCGCTTTGCGAAATCACTCTCGGATCGAAAGAAGAAGGGAGTATAAAGTCGCAAGGCCAAATTCCGTCTGGCATCTTGATGGCCACCATAAGCTCATCCGATGGGGCATTGTAGTGCATGGGATTGTAGATGGGTTCTGTCGCACAGTAAGTATGGGAAAACTGGTCTTGTTCCATATCAATTAATTCTCTTACAGATCGTCGGGCTTAAAGCCAGTACAAATAATCGTGCATCAACAGTTCTGCAGATATTTCTAGATTCTGTTATCCAATATGGTGCACCATCGCGTGCTCGAGGAGATCGTGGTGGGGAAAATATTGAAGTTTCAGTTTGGATGATCATGCACCAAGGACCTAATAGAGGCTCCTTTATGTGGGGAGGGTAATATCTTTCGATTACTTTTAATGACCATCCACTGATATTTGCCTAGATCTACAAGAAACACACGTATAGAAAGGAGCTGGGTTGATTTTGGAGAGCAAGTTGGTCGCCGTTGGCGAGCATTCTTTACTCGGCTCGAGCACATTCACCATCTTGATGTCGATCAACCATGGCATCTGTGGTTATTACACACCTTGTTTCTTGATGAAATCAATCGCGACATTGAAGACTTCAAATATGACTGGAACTATCATCCACTTTCACGAAAAGGCCATGATAAATCACCATCGGTATGAGCCTGTTTGGTTAATCTACATTATTGGATAATAATGTCTATCTTACAATAGGATATACGATTTGAAGGTGAACTCAAGTACGGAAAATATAACGGTGGATACCTGGATGATACACATCCCGAAACAGTCGAGAAATATACAAGCCCTAGTGCAGAAGAGCCAAATCTTGCCCAAATGATTGCCGACGATCAAGAAAGCAACATCCGCCATGACGCAGTTGATCCTCCTAAACAAGCAAGCCCATTTATCAAGCCAGCATCAGAAGAAATATTTTGGAGAGCCTTACGTGACCTCGATAAAGAAGATATAGTCCCAAGTGGTTTCGGTGTTGCTCAAAATGAATGGGAAGATGGTTCGTATCCAGAGGTCGAATCTATTAGTGTTGCTCGAAAAGATGTCAACATTGTTCTGCCTTTTAGTATTTGGTGGCCTCGGGCAGTACGTTGGGCTCGTACTTTAGAACTTGTTTTGCAGCTTCGTATTTTGGAAGAGTAATAGTGGATCACGAATTTTAATAATATTAGAGTTATCTTTCATATATGTACGTTCCTTCCTAATTAGACATTCCGGGACGATATCAATATACGTGACATATTTACTTCAAAACAAAGGCTGTTACACTCACTTGCCACGTCTTCCAACATTGGCTCATTAACTCATTCCTACTCCTACTCATTCCATAATGTCCCGTCTCTGCCGCGGTATGCGAAGCAACAAACATTGCAAATGCAAGCGCTTTAAGAAACGCGAAAAAGACGACAAATGCACCTGTCATCATACTGCTGAACTCCACAATGACGAGGTCAAATCACACTCCTTGGATAAAATCATGCCATCGTTCTCCAACAGTCTTACATCTTCATCTAAGGATAGCCCTACACCAAGCAACAAGGCATTGACTGTTCAGGATATTGTCGCAAAATACCAGGGCTACTTTCCGAATACTCAAGGCAAGGGTTCTAAAGAGAATGTAAATGTAAGTGAAGGTATGGCGAGGCAGGAGACGAGTATGGGATTTCGGAAGAACACTGTCAGTCAGCTGGTTATACATGTGAATTGTGCTAACGTTGATCAAATAGGCCCAGAGTACCTCTAAGGGAAAAGCGACACTTGCAGCTTCGAAGGAAAAGAAGATGGCGAAGATTGGAAAGGTGATCTTCATTCCTGAGGGTCTGGATGTAAGTCGCTGGTTTAAAATTACGATATTCAAACACCACTCACAAGCTACATAGAGTGATGGTACACTTATAGTTGAAAGAACTCCAACACCTGCAGATGTGGAGAGATGTCGTACTTCAGAAATGATGGTCTCGCACAAAGACCATAATCTGGAATATAACAAAGAGTGGAATATCAAGGAAATCGACACCTGGATCCGATCGCTCTTCCCGAAGGCATTCGAATGGCTCGATGCAAGATGGGGAATACCAGATGATGGAGCATTGCACTGGGTGCTCTTGCAGAAATCACGTCAGAGACTCTTTGTCTTGAATCGGCCTCAAATGACTGGTGAGGATTTGCATGATGCCCAGGGACTTCCTGGACGGGCATGGCGAGACTATACGATACATATTAGTATGTCAACATATTATATTGATGACGATAGCACATAAACTCATATCTCTGACACCTAGCACCACATCACCCGATCCCGTGCGAGGTGTTCGAAAATTGGGATGAGGCGATCGCTGATCCTATGAGCTTCGCAAGTGGAGAGACAATCGAGCTTCAACCAGGCGAAGGTATCGTGCAATGATTCAGTCCTAGAGAGGGATGATTACTAACATTAGATTCATATAATTAGACAGTGAGGTGGACGAAAAACCTCAAAAGAAGTCAAGGAAAGGGAAAGCGAAGTCGAAAGCAATAATCGAACTTTCATCTGATGAATCCGACACAGTGCCGCCAGAATCCGTGCATGCTAAACCAATACGTAGGAGGAGTGCAAGACTACTGCATACTGCCACTCCCAGTAGCGACGAACTTCCAGCTATAGCATCGGGTAACTAAGTCCTTTCATTCATGGTATTTTCAGGAACTTACCTTACCTGCCATCCGAATTCCAAGGTCACGAACATCGTAAGCGCCCTTCGCCTTCCGAAATTGAAGAGCTCGAGGAAGACGAGGGCCGAGTTCTTAAGCGCTTAAGGCCCCGAATCCCTAAATTCCGGATGCATAAGTTTAATCGAAGTAAGTAAAATACAAGGTGGATGTGTGGGCTATGAAACTCACTTATCGAAATGCAGCAGCATTGGAAAAGTTGGATTCAGAGCTTCCTAGTGAGGCAGAGCTTCATGAGAGATGGATTGAAACATCAAACTCTGAGCTCTCATACTGGATGGAGAACACAGAGACCCTTGATTATGACCAGCCGATTGCTGGACCATCTAACACATCGCCATCGAACATCGAGACTACGGTTTCCGTTTCCGAGGAAGCTGCAGATCATTTCATGCAGCCAGATGGCCAATCATCGAATGAACAGCTTACCCGAGCACCACTTCTGGTGAGCCCACCTCGGGGCTTTGCAAGACGGCCAACACGACTCAACCCATGGGAGTAAAGCCGAGTCAACCTATGATCAATAAGTCAATATAAGTATTCTCCAGCATTTGAAAGGCTTGTTATATAGAACATACCCAATGATCCCGACCTCCTTCTATACTTTACCGGTCCCTTTAATCATTTCCGTGTCCGTCTTTTGTCCATAGTCAACGTTCATTCAACATCAACACTCTTTTTAGATTTCTTCTCTTATTCTAGGTACAGCCACTCCTTTAGCATCACTCTCTCTGTCAATAGCATTTACTCACATTCGTTACATATAATATAACCATTTTAATCTGTACATCTGAGGGGAAGAGGCAGCAAGGAGGACGAACATGAAGAGAGGCGGAGACAGGCATCGGCTTGCCCGAGGCTTGCCGTGCTGTCATTGATAAAAGCTGTCACATCAATGTGACAAGATTGTTGATAACCGATAAGGTCTTCAAGCTTCAAGCTTCAATGACAGAGTCAACAGAGACAGAGAGTATGTACGACTGAGATGCCAACCTATGACCATTTGTGCTTCCAAAATTGCGCGCTGAAAAAAACTGCGCGCTGGGGGAAAAAATGTTGCGCGCTGAAAAGTTGCGCGCCAAAAAAAGTTGCGCGCTGAAATCAAAGTTGCGCGCAATGATTTCAAAGTTGCGCGCTACCTGCATTTTCCGCTATAATTTTTTTCATTTCGAAATTTGGTCTAAATAGTGCGGAAAGTCAAGAAAGTAAGAAAAATAGATTGCGCTAACGAAAAAAGATTGCGTTTTAATTTTTGTACACTTTGAACGCCATAGTCCACCCGGCCTTCCTCCAATTTCTTCTTTTTTAATGATGCTTCGATCGCGATATCCTGTCTGCGTGGTTGAGAGCGAAAAATCATGCCAGAGATGAATTTCTCCAGCTCGCTAGCAAACTCATCCGCTTCGATCCCGAAATCAATTTCCTTCGCGTCTACGAAAAGGAGATACGGGTTTCTTCAATCACCCCGATCGAACCAGAAACTCAAAGGACCACATACCGATTGTCTTCCCACTCGTTCCTTGGATGACGGGTAGCAAGCAGTTGCAAAGCGTCCGGAGCAACTTGTGAGCTTGGTCTTTGACTTCTACAAATGAATCGCTGTGTCACAGCATGGTCGTAAAGCGATATCGATGCAGAAACATACCAGACGACGGCATTGTGTGACTGTGTTCGAGGTTCAAGCGTCCAAGCTCAGAAACGGGTTCGATGGGAGTGATCAAGAGAGACCGCTGTCGACTCTCTTCGGTCCCCTGCCTTATCCGACTTCGCACCGCCATGCTTGTTTAGTGCTGGCACGACCAAGAATCTAAATTAATTTGGGCATGTGCTATTTCCATAATTAACCTGACATCATATTTAGCCTTTATGCATACTTAGGTTTATTTGGAAACTATGGGAATCTACGAACGTTCAACCGGATCGCAGAGAACGTCTGGAGTGGCAAATAAAAACGCCCACCGCAGAATCACTTTCGCGAAATGCAAAGTGGCCTCGAACAAACAAATGAACTCCCGACCTGTCGGCAGTTCCTCATCAACTGGAATCGCAGAGGATGTAAGGCGGAACCTGGGCAAATTTCCGGATTTCGTCAGGCCGTATAGAGTGAGATCGTTGCAGTACACCTGCCTTCACTCGGAGTCGGAAGAATTTGTGACCAGTGCTCTGCGCCCTGGCTGTAAGCGGTACAAGCGGGACTCGGCAGTGAAGGCTCCTGACTAGGCCTGACGCCTGAGAGATGCCAACGACGATAAGTAACGGAAGACTTTGCAATTGACAGAATAACCATGAAAAATTGTGAGATCGGGCCGTTGTCACTGGTGCGCCAATGGGGGCAGCAATGGGGGCCATTATGCAAATTGGGGGCGGGGATCGGCTCGAGATTCAAGTCCGTAGAGCAAAATAAAATCTAGGGCAGTGGTGCTATAGAAAACAACAGGAGGCCGGAATGTGGGTGCTGGAGTTATGGATCATTGGATGGCGCGGTGAGTGAGGAAAGCGCAGTGCGTGTGTCATGGCCCGGAATCTTCCAGGTGTTACAGTGACGCGACGAAAAAATCGCGAGTCGCGAGTCGCGACGTTGATGATAGCTTCAGTCCTTTTCGACATATTCCCTCTTCTTCCTCATACTTACCACCATCGCATGAGCTCAGAAGGACGAGTCTCCGCTGGAATTTCATCTTCATTCCTTTCCGCCATTCACAGTCGCCGAAAATTTTAAAACCCCTAGGGCCTGGGTTTGAGTGCTCAGTACTCAGTCACTAGTCTGGCGGCACTAATCGACCTCTCCTTCGATAAATGCAATGCAGGACCGTCGAGGGCACACTTCCTTTTGTATCGGCAATGTCTAATCCTCACCCGCGTTATGACGCCACGAAGAGCTCCAAATAGTAAAGTACATTGCACACATAGTCAGAGATCCAGAATCTCGGCGTCGCTTTTCCATCTACAAATACAAAGTCTCCAATTTCATCCCATGCTTGACTAGCTCGCTTCTTTCGAGCTCGTAATAATGCGTATCTTTATTGCCGGAGTTGCTTCTGGTCTTCTGGAGGTCGAAAACGATTGGGATCTTGGTGTATACCCTGCTGTAGCCTGGAGAGAAAGACTGTGCCTGCCCCTCAAATATTAATTCCACTGTCGATTGAAGCAATATCGCGAGACACGATTTCGGGACATGAATGCGCGTTCCTTGTTCTTCCACGTTCAATATCCCAAAGGTCAGCGTCCATGTTTTGCTCTGCAGCATTCTGCGGAAGGCATCTTTTTGCAAACCCTCAGGCCCGTTGAATCTCTTGTCTAGTAAATGGTAGCTCTTGGCTACCGCGAAACCGTCGCGATCTGGGAACGGAGAAACGGAAACAGTAGCGCGATAGTCCCCAATCGGCAGGTGAACGGTCTGCAAAACTGATCCCTGGATCGGCACCGCACACATCAGGAGGACGGGCGTGCGCAATCCCAAGTGCGTAAACGTGAATGGCTCTATCGGACGCCACGGATGGAACTCCTGGCGGTTGAGGTAGTCGGATGGATGGGAAGGGAAGAGCGAAGTAGGCTGCTGGGCGGAATGCTTGTGGTCCCCAGCCCAGTTGAAGATGTCGGAGACGTCTTTGGTGGAGCGGAATATCTCCTCTACCAGGCGGAAGAACGCGCGGTCGCCGCCCTCGCCGTATGCAGTCGAGATGCTGACGCGGAAAATGCCCATGAGGCAGTAGGCAAGATCTTCCTCCCGGGTCACTTGGCGTTTGGCTGCCAGTTGCATGCTGCGCGAGATGGATACACGGCCGCGCCGCCATAAGAAAGAGTTCAGCTCAGTGCGCGTGATTGTCGTCGCCAGTTCAATTTCTTTCTGGATTATGAAGTTATTCTTATCGTTGGCTGCGTCAGAAAGCTTATTCCAGTCCATGTTATAAAATTTGACGACTTCCGGCGCGACTAGCTCCTGCAAAGTCCATCCACGAGTGAACCAAGGGTCGGCATGCATGTTGAAGACCGTGTTTGTTGCCGCAAGATAGGTGATACAGACGCGGGCAGAAGAGTACCATGCATACATAGATCGGATAGACTCGTCGAGCTCGGCACTGCTCTCCTTGTTGATGCAGACCGTGTCGATCCAACCCAGTGTGAGTTTGTGGTCTTTCCATGCCGCTTTGCAAAAATTGACAAGTTTCTGACATTTCGGGTGAGTGTCGTCGAGTGAACCGTTCTGCCAATCGCCGTAGGTCAATTCTCCTGGTGTCGGATTCCACGTATGAGATAAGATAGCATATCGAACACATCCCTCGTTCCAGCCATATGGCAACCACTTCCCATGCCTGTAGTAATCAGCTTGGAGTTTCGGGGCGAAATAGTTGTAGACCTCAGCCTTTTCGACGAGGGAAATTTTGAGTTTCCCGTTGTGTGGTTCAAAGTGCAAGAGACGAATTGGCAGGGTTTGGGTGATATATCTTCGTAATTTTTGCAGGTGAATTTGCAGATCTGAAGGAATTTTTGAGTAATTATTAGATATTGATAACGGGACATCATAGTCACTTTTATCATCCGAGCTCAGAGGCATTGGCTGAAGTACTGCCTGTTCGATCGTGCCCCTACTTGAAACGGCGCTGACTATCATTCCATCGTCTGGAGCAGCTATCTCCCATAGCCAGTCCGTTCCTACAAGTGGCATCATTTAATATTCAATCTGCACTCATATCCTTAGACGGAGACCTTCACAATTATCCAGCCAGTCTTCCCCCAATGTGGTTTCGATCGTGATATTCTGGGTCCGTTTTTGACAACGTGAAATTGTGCTAGAGATGTATTTCTCTAGCTCGGCCGCAAACTCATCCGCTTCGATTCCGAAATGTATTTCTTTCGCGTCTACTGAGAACGAGGTACGTTCAATTTTCTTAAATTAATACTCCGATTGAAGTAGAAATAATTAGACAACATACAGATTGTCTGCCCACTGTTTCCTTGGATGAGGGGTAGCAAGCAGCTGCATAGCGTCCGGAGCAACGTGTGAGCATGGTCTTTGGCGGCATCTACCAATACATTTTTGTGTTACAGCCTGACCATTGAGCGATATTAAAATAGGACAACATACCAGATGGCTGCATTCTGCAACTGTGTTCGTGGTTCAGGCCTCCGGGGTCAGAAGACGGGTCCGGTGGGAGTGAGCAAGAGAGTTCGTTTTCGTCTGTCCCCGGTCGCCTGCCTTATGACTGATCTGATTTTGCACCGCCATTCATTGACAGTACTCAGTGTTGGCAGCATTCAGGCCCAGGTGCCAAATGGATATTGGGATACTTGAGTGTTGTTTCCAAAATTAAACCTGACATCTGTCTACATCTTATCAGGACGATACACGCTGACTCGTAATCCATGGGAGCTTATCTGGCTCGCAGTCTAAGGGAACACGGGAGTTGTACGGACGACTCAGTGTGACCAGTGCTCAGCGCCCTGCCTATAAACAACGCAAGTGGGCGACGAGCGCCGTTGTTGAATGTGTACATCGGAACGGCGGGGTAATGGGGGCCATTGGGATGAGGGCCGCTCAGGGAACTTGGGATGCAGGTGGGCGAGAGGGCCTAGCTCAAGACGAACGCAAAGCGCCAGGCTGCTGGACATTCTGCACGAACGGTACGCTAAACAGCAGGGATCCCTTCCATGAAAAAGGGTATGGTATCAACATCAAAACATCCCATTATCGCCACTTCCTATCAGATACCACGCAGCAAGCAGACACAAAAGCAACGGAACTCAACATCAACGCCCACCACATCCCAAACCCCCCACCCCCCACCCACCCAAACCAAACCCTACCCGCGCACAACCCCCACCGTAACCTCCGGCCCGCCCTCCTCCCCGACCTCCCTAAAGTCCCTTACGCTCCCGAGCGCGCCGACGCAGCGCTCCCACGCCCACCGCGTCAGCTGCAAAACCGCGTCGTCGCCGAGGTCCTCGCGCACGTGCAGCTCCAGCGTCACGACCAGCTGCTCCGCGGGGGGCGGCGCGGGGGGCTTGTCCGCCGTGGGCGATGACGCGTGGAGGAGTGGGAGGAGTGGTTGTGGCGTGGGAGGGTGGGGGGCAAGGACGCGAAGCTCGGGGTGAGCTGCCAGATGTGCGGCGCGGGGAGGTGCAGGACGTGCGGGTGGCGCTCGACCTAGGAATCAGGGTGTGTGAGGTGTTAGTCAGTTGCCAGGAGGAGGAAGAAGGAAGTGAGGGGGGTTAGGATGGCACGCACCTCGCGCATGGCGCGCAGGAACGCCTCCTTTTTCCCGCTCGCGAGGCCGCGGGCGGGGAGGTCTGGAGGAGAACGGCGCCGAGGACGACGCAGGCGCGGTACGCGACTTTGAAGGTGAGGCCGGCGATCGTCATTGCGAGTACGAGATCGGCCATGCGGTGTTGCTCACTACGATTGAAAAGATGAGGGTTAGCAGGGTAGCAGGATGTGATTGGAATGTATGAAAGAAGCGTACGGATTCATAAATAGTGCAACGAAGAGAATAGATAGACAGACAAAGAGGGGACTGGCGACGAATGGATTGGACAGGATGAGTGCCACGGAATTCGTAGGGAGCGATTCGTGTGTGTGGCGAGATGGCGACCACACCGAGCGGAGAAGGGTAGGTATCGAGGGTATCCGGTTACCGGTGACTGTCATGGATCAACATGAGCGAGGAGTCAACATATCAGAGATGGAGATGCACTCACTATTAAGTATTTTCGTGTTGTTTTCAAAGAAGAATGCGGTTCCTATGAGCGAAATGAATGTAATAAAGGTGATAAAGATAGGAAAATCAATGCTGGACACACGTCGTAAGCATAAACCACACAATGCCATGGATGATCGAGACGTACCCGAAGCCCACTTCCTCATCCCCATGATGGTGGTGATGGCCCTCTCCTCCACCGGCACTCAGCAAAAGGTGCTCGACAGTCTCTTTGCATACGTAAACCGACGAGAACATCAGATACACCGCCTGCGCAAACATGAACACCGTTTCTATTCGCCCAGTGCTAGAAGTTCAAAGGGATCAGATATGGCTGCTGGAGGACCAACCTGGACGTACCCATAAGGCCTCCGGATCCTCTCTCTCTCCTTATCGCTGACGTTGCCTTTCGAGCCAGACGCCAGCCACCCAGGAACAACCCGACTCAGCGCCACCCCAAACGCATCGAAAACGACCCAGTAGCCAAGGCCCGTCACCGACAACGAGCCGACCTGCTGCCCGACGACCCATAAATACCCGCCTAGGACAAACTGCGAGACAGACGCCGCCAACCCGCTTGTTGAGATCTCCGCTCGCTCTTCGTGACGCTGCGGTGCGGGTATCTTGGGCAACTTGAAGCCGGTGCTTTGCGACGTGGCCATCGCAGAGTCGGGCGGGATGGCGGAGATAGGGCCCCACGGCGACATCGGTGTCGGCGTGGGCTGCGTGTGCAGGTCCTCCTGCGTGCTGGCGGCCGGCTCGAGGAAGGAGAAGAAGTTGTGCGAGAGCGAGTGCTTGTGGTGGTGCCCGCGCTTGGAGCCGAGGACGACGACGCCGACGCGTTCGCGGAGTGGGTGCCCGTCATCAGCTCGGGCGTCGGCTGGCCCGACGACGGCGGGCGCTGGCCAAAGGTGAAGCCCTGCCCGAGGGGCGTCAGCGGGCCGCGGGCGGCGCCGCCGCGCTGGGGCCGTCCCGGGATGCTGACGCTGGACCCCGCAGAGGGCACCAGCGGCGCCTCCTCGTCCGCGACGAGCTCGACCTCCTGCGCGCCGTCCTCGGAGATGGCGGTGTGCGGCAGCGAGCCGGGGCGGGGGAAGAACACGGACAGGTTGCGGGAGTGCATCCGGGAGTGGCGGCGGGCGTGCTTGGGGGCGGTGGGCCCGTCGAGGGCCTCGGAGGCGGAGTGCGACGTGGCGAGCGCAGGCGGCGGCGGGGCCATGCCGTTCGCGTGCACGACGGCGGGGAAGGAGGCGGAGAGCGGGGAGGGCGAGACGGGGGAGAAGGGCGTGGACGTGGAGCGCGTGCGGGCGTGGCCGTTCAGCGCCATGCTATGCGGTGCGAAGGACGAGCGGAGGGGAGAAGCGAGCGCCTGCCCGTTTAGGGGACGGGAGGGCGCGAAGGTCGTTCGGTACGGCCCAGCCGACGGCGGGTTCCCGATCGTCGACGGCATGGTGCGGCCGTGGCCGAACGGCGCCTGGGGGGTCGACTGGGTGCGGGTCCGTGCGGGCGGCGCTGCTATCGTCACCGACGGCAGGTCGCGCTCGGCGGGCACAGGGATCTCGACGCTTGGGGGTGGGGCGATAAGGGTGCTCTTGTCGTCCTCTCTGCTCGACTTGCGCCGGTGAATCTGCTGTGTTTGGACGGACATTGATGTCGTCGACCCGGGTTGGAAAGCGAAAGAGTGGCGATACGTCCGTCAAGTGCTAGTGTATCGAGGGCCAGGATGACGATTGGGCGAAAGGAAAGTGGTTTTGGACGAGGAACGATTGGAGAAGCGTCGACGTGGACGGTATGTTTGCAGAAGCGCTTGAAGCAGGTGATGAGTATCATCGGGTCAGCACATGTGGAATCAAATACACACTGTGGCCCAGAGTAGTATCCCCAACACAAACTAAGCTTGAAAGATATCCTTGTGTAACGCAAGCCTATAAGTGTTCGAACTCCACCAATAAACACCTAAACACAGGAAACGCCAATATTGAACTTCCGTCAACGCAAAATGGGCCTAAAATTAGTTATCAAAGGAGATAGTATGAATATGGCTAGCAAGGATAATTTCTGGATACTGGGATGTCCACCGACAGTTTATGGTTGGTGTCAGGAAGCAGGATGTGGCATGTCAGTGCTATTGCTGTTTGCAACTTCACATTCAAGTGACAAGAACTGTCCATGTCATCTCGTGACGAGTAAGCACTTGCGGGCCGGGCCTATTGCTATTAGGGGCGAACAACTTGCACAGGCGGTTTAAGATAATACGTTGACGTTTCAAAGCGATGGAGATTTCTGGAAATCCGTCGAGGCCATTCTTTCGGGTGCTCAACTGGTGCTCAGTTAACGTTGCAATAATTTGCATAGCATGTACAGCTAAAACGCGCAGTTTCTCGGTATGGCCGGGCGCCTCCGGCCTCCGCCGTCGTAGCCGGAGATTAGGCGCTTGTCAAGCGCCCCGGTGTATAGAATAAATAGATAATCAGAATCTTTCGCATCTACGGAAGGTTTGGAGTCGTAATAAATGAGCACCTTATGTAAGATAGATTGAACGCAGAATGTCGTTGCAGATTCAGAGACGCGGAATAAAGGCGAGTGTATCAAGCGTAAGAATGAATATTTAAATTTGATTGGTCCAACAATTATATGCACATTGTCCAGGTCTATCGATGTACGATCGTAATAAGACACGATAAGTGTGGCGAAATTTATGTCTCTTTCTTTGCACTCCCTTTCTTTCGGCGCCACTTTCCTATCAATGTCATTTTAACGCCACCTGCTGGGGCTTGTGTGGTGTTTAATTATTAAAGCTGTTCTTATCTGATTTCATTTGGATCTGTAATGCGTATATACTATAGGAGTAAGTACCTTAGAAAGCCACCTGCATTTCACGTAGCTGAACATTTCGAACAGCGGACTGAAGTGTCCCGGCATGTCGGGCTTTCATGAGATTTTCTACCCTCGAGGCGTTTCGAAAATAGTCTTCTACATTCCTTGCCTTTAATTTTGTTGGAGACACGATGATCTGCGATGACCAGTTGCTTCTAAAATATCTTTATGGGAAAATGCATACCTACACACTGGTGAGTTCCTGAGAACGTCCTGGCAGTGCTGGCACTGCATTTACAGCTATTGTCAAAACGCGAGGCCACCTCGTACTTTTCGTTCAAGTGGCGCTGTCCACTCTTCTGACGTCAAGAAGCACGGCGAAGTGGGGTAGAACAGGGTCGCTTTGTAGATTAGGTGATAAAAACTAATAAAGTATAAATTGGTTTGAAATCTAGCAAGTGATGCAGCTTCATGCAAAACCACTGTTGAGCGAGAACGCGGCCTGCGTCATGCCGCCCAACTTCATCCAAATGGAATTGGTTGCGACCCACACCGCCACTTGAGCGAAAAGTTCAGGCGGCCTCGCGTTTTGACAATAGCTGTAAAATTAAATTAACTTAGGCCCCGACAGTTGACATTTCTAGTGGAAGTCGGAAAAAGCACAAATCATATTTCTGGCCGACCTCGGTGTGCAGTGAACTTACATCCTTTAAAAAGATGATGACGAACGGGAGTCAAAACCCACTTGTCTGACTCTCGACACTCACCAACTGACTTACAATCGACCATGGAACCTCAAATCATCACGGCCAGCAGTGGGTCAAATCTATCTGAACCCTCTCAGAGGTTAGTGTCTATTTTTGATCCCACGTTTGCACCACGTCGTGATAAGAGAATGCGTTGTTTCTTACATTTAAATCAGGCAATATCAACGACATCAAGCCGAAGACGTCCTGGACCTTAAAGAAAAGCCCATCATCATTGGGAATTGGTTAGCGACAAGCCTTTGGATGATAGCGACGCTGGGCCTTTGTCGCGTCTTCTATAAAACATGGCGCCTTGTACCCAGATCCACTAGAGGCGTATCAGAGGACCTCCCCTTTCCGGTCAATACCAACAATAAATCCACCCAATGGAAACATATTTTACGGAAATTGAAGGAAGAGTGGAAGCAGATTTACCTGGGATGCGCTCTTATTTTGTCGTACGTATCTCAGAACATACCGTGTAGCCAATAATAATTCTCAGCCGCCTTCATATCAGCATTTCCGTTGCGCTCTTACAGATAGATCTGTCTTCAGAGCGTCATTGGGAGGACGACAGCTATCATGACGTTTTTACTATCGGGTGCTGGACTCTTGCTCAGCGCAATCTTCGGATTGGTAATTCGTCAATCCAGGGATGGAAAATGTCCAAATCAGTGGGTAAAAGTTAGTGGTCTACCAGGACTTTGATTAGAAGTCACTGACCATTTTTTCGCATTTTTTTCGTTTATTTTCTAGGCGTCGGAAGCATTTGATAAACTTGAATCAGTGCAATTTTGGTCCCTTCTCGCACTTCCACTCTCCTTGCTGATATGGTGCGCTAATTTACTTTCCATTACCTGGCCGAAATTTGTACTAATAAGACGTCCTTATCTACGATCGACTGATCTATTAATTTAGGTCAGTCATACTTTGTGTTATCACAGTTCTTATTCTGCCGTGGACGGTACAGAGCGACGGTGCGGCCGGTGACAGCACTGGAATGAGACTTGGGAATATAATCGCTGTCATTTTCCTAATGACTTTGACCCTGATGATTATTGGACCAGTATATCGAGCAATTAAATTTGCAAGGGAGCTTTGTTAGACCGGCTTGATTGCAATGTTGAGAAGTGATACTGAAATGTACTTATATCTCGAACTATAGATGAAGTAGAATAATAACAATAGTAGTAGTAGCATAGTATGTGACTCCATAAGACATAAAGTGGCCCTCCTTGAATGTGCTCTTATCCCTAGTTGCCTGGCTGGGCCAGCCAAGATACGCATACTACCTTGTGAATTTGTGCAGCGCGCTTGGCGTTGCATAGATTGATGATTAGTGCCAGTGCATAACGTTTGACGCCAATAACTTGAAGTAAATCACGACGGATTTCTACTCAGCCCCAATATTGCTTTACAGATCGACGTTCAGTATAAGAGGCGTGTAAAAGGTATGCTAATAGTAAACTGGTCGCGAGTCTGCGGGTTAAAGGGGCCGGTTTGCCAATTAATTACTATTTGCGGCCAACATCAATCCTGACGTCGTTTGCAAGACGCGCCTAAGTACCATGATTCAGCGTTAAATTCTGCTTAGAAGCTTACGCAAGAGCATGAACTTTACAATGGATGACGGAATTGTTGGTCTGTGAGGTATGCGAATAGTAAATACGGTCGCGCCTGGGTAAAAAGAGGGGCGGTCTTCCCAATTCTATAAATTAATGCCATTTTGGGAATGTCGATCGAAATCGTGATGACGTCGTATGCGAGACAGCGCTATATCATGGAAAGTCCCACCCCCCTCTCTCTCTCGAACCACCATCTCCTTCGACAACCCCTCAGTCAGAATCTCATAAAATGGCCTCAGCTAAAGGTTTTACCATCAACTTCTCAAGTGAGATGAACAATGTTGCTGATTCCGCCTTGACACTTCGAGCTGACACGCGCCAAACCTCTGTGAATTAGAGAAGTGCATCGTCGTCACTGGAGGAAATCGCGGAATAGGTTATGGGTTTACTCGGGAACTTGCGAATGCTGGCGCTAATGTCGCCGTCATCTATCGGTACTCGCCCTTCTCTCGCCACTTCTGTTGTTGACTTTACTGTGTGTCTTAGGGCTTCCAAAAACGCGGAAGAAGTGACTGCCAACATCGCCAAGGAATTTGGCGTAAAAACAAAGGTACCGATACCTCATCACCATATATTCTCTTCACGCATACATTCATTCTAGGCCTACAAATGCGATGTATCTAACGTAGACCTCGTCAACGAGACGTTTCGCCAGATCAATAGTGAAATGGGCCCTATTGCGGGTGTTATCGCCGTATGTCATTCAATAAGCCACGTTCTCTGTGTCTTTACATCATATATGCGCTTTCAGAATGCTGGTGTATCTGTTGTCAAACCGGCACTCGACTTGACCGTGGATGACTTCCACGCAGTATATGACGTCAACGTATACGGTGTCTTCAACACCGCCCGTGCCGCTGCTAAGTATGTATTGCCTTTACGGAAACGATAGTGTTGCTGAGCGTGTTATCGTAGGTTATGGACGGAAACTAAACAAGGAGGATCCATCATAATCACCTCTTCGATGAGCTCTCAGATTATCAATCAGACGGCTCCAAACAAGGCGCTTACACAAGTATAAAAACTCAACGAGAAAGATATGTTTCAAATATCTGATCCTTTCATTTTTAGGTGTTCTACAACTCTTCGAAAGCGGCTGTATCTAATCTTACCAAGGGCCTTGCCGCCGAATGGGCCCAATATGGGATTCGTGTGAACGCCCTTTCTCCTGGATACGGTAAGCAACTCTAGTAAAGCAAATTCGAACTGCATCGTTGACCGTTTACTCCAGTCAATACGGATCAGACGTCGCATATGGACGAAGCCACTCGCGACTTCCAGGCCAAATCCTTGCCTTTAGGCCGCTTTGCAGAGGTAATCGAACAGTCTTGACAATGGTATCCGCGGAATCTTATTCAGGTTACTTTTGAAGCCCCATGAGATGGCAGGACAAGCATTGTTATTGCTTTCTGACCATGCGTCGTATATGACAGGTGGCGAATATTTCGTTGATGGGTCAGTCTTTCATTCGCTATATGCATGTCCTGCGCTAATATGTCAAACAGAGGACAGCTCATCTGGTGATGAGATTCAAAGTTTGCTAGCACAAGGAGATAATTTTCTAGTACCGTGTTCGGAATATTGTAAATATAAGGCATCGCAACGATATGAATGTTAGAAGTATACAAATCGAAATGGAGCACTCAAAGTTTGAGACGTTACAGCACTGCTTTTTTAACAATGCTGGATGATGAGCCTAATAATCAAGCAAGTCCTCGAAGGCAGATGCTCATTCCGACATACATACATTTAAACTACAACGTGCCGGATGGCTACATTACATTGATATATCATCTCGCTTCTCTTCTTTCGCATTACTCTAAACCCCGATAAAGAAACACAATCTGGACTAATGGGAGGAAAGGTTAAATAGAAGCACCGATGTAGGAAGGATTCCAAACGAAGACCGACGCCTTGATACGAAAAGGAAGAAGAAGCCATGAAAAGAAGTCCGATCACGTTCAGAGAGAAGAACAGAAGCGCCGATCATGATCAAGGCGACGCAGCGACCTTGGCCTTGATGATGTCTACCACAGCGGGCTCCGCCAGCGTACTGAGATCCCCCAACTGATCCCCTCACCAGCGACGATCTTGCGCATGATGCGTCGCATGATCTATAAATAATTAAAGGAATGGGTGATTAACTTTTTGAGTTTGCGGGGAACGACTAGCGGAAAACGAACCTTTCCAGAGCGCGTTTTGGGGAGATCGGGGACGATGTAGATTTTCTTGGGGGCGGCGAAGGGGCCGATGACCTTGCGTACTTGGAGTACGAGCTCCTTGGTGAGGCTTGTCTCGTCAGTGGTGTCGTAAGTGAATTCACTATGTCATCCTCTATCAGCACTTGATCTTCGTATGAGGCACGGTCTTAAGAGACTTACGGTTTTAGTGTGACGAACGCGTAGACCGCTTGGCCTGTGAGCTCGTCCGCAGTCCCAATGACGGCAGTCTCGGCGACGCCCTTGTGCAGAATAAGCGCCGACTCGATCTCTGCTGTGGACAGACGATGGCCAGAGACGTTGATGACATCTACGCATCGCAATCAGAAAGTCAGTGATCTGTCATATGAGCGGAGATTAGATAACAAGAAATGTGGCGCACCATCAACGCGGCCCTTGATCCAAATATATCCATGCTCGTCGCGTGCAGCGCCGTCACCTGTGTAGAAGTAACCGGGGTAAGGCTACCCAAAATGCGCATTGGTAATTAGCGAATGCAGAATCCCCGGACCGACATCGAGAACACACCTGCATGTACGTCTCCTGATAGCGCTTATGGTCCTGGTAGATCGTGCGCGCAATTGACGGCCAGGGGTGCTTGAGCACGAGCACGCCCTCGACGTTGTTCCCGTGGAGCTCCTCCCCAGTGACCGGGTCCAGCACGGCGGTCTCAATCCCGAAAAAGGGGACGGTGGCGGATCCAGGCTTCGTCTCAATGGCGCCAGGGAACGGCGTGACCACAATAGAGCCCGTTTCGGTTTGCCTAATCGTTGCAATCCATCAATATCAAATCTCTCCATATCATGCAATCGCGCGGGGCTGGAATGTTGTGCGGGGAATGCGGAGAAGCTCCTGACGTACCAGAAGGTGTCCACGATCGCACACTGCATCTTTCCTACATGCTCGTTGTACCAGTTCCACGCTTCGGGGTTGATCGGCTCGCCGACGCTTCCCAGAACGCGCAGGCTGCTCAGGTCGTGGCCCTCCACATGGTGCGAACCGAGGCGGCGGAGAAGGCGGATGGCAGTCGGGGCAGAGTAGAATTGGGTCAGCTTGTGCTTCTCGACGGTCTGCCAGTAGCGCGAAGGAGTGGGGTAGACGGGCGTGGATTCGAAGACGGTGGTGGTCACGCCGTTGGCTAGAGGTCCGTATACAATATATCTGATGGGGTAGATGAGATTACGCCAAAAATAACAACAATGGCGAGAGACACGTACGTGTGGCCTGTGATCCAGCCAACATCAGCCATGCAGGCGAATTTGTCGTCGGGGTGCACATCGAAGACATATTTTACAGTCAAGGCGGCGCACAGGAGGTATCCTCCGGTAGTGTGGACGACACCCTTGGGCTTTCCTGTGGAACCAGAGGTCTAAGGACAGATTAGATAACTTTGACGCATCAATTCTGGAATCACTGACATAAAGAATAAAAAGTGGGTCCTCAGAAGCCATGATCTCGGGAGGGCAGTAGTTGGGAACTTTGAGGATTTCTTCGTGCCACCACTTATCCCTTCCTTCGGTCCACGCGACCTTGTTTCCTGTCCTTTGGAGGACGAGGACGTGCTCCACGAGGGGGCATTCCTTGAGCGCCGCATCGACGATAGCCTTGTTAGCGATGGTCTTCCCCCGCGCTTGCCCTCGTCGGAGGTGATGAGCACGCGCGATTTGCAGTCCTGCACACGATCGCGGAGCGACTCGGCAGAGAAGCCGGCGAACACGACGGAGTGGACTGCGCCAATACGGGCGCACGCGAGGAAGGCGGCGACGGCTTGCCATGTCATGGGAAGATAAACGGAGACCGTGTCGCCCTTCTTGATGCCGAATGATTTGAGGACGTTAGCGATGCTGCACACCTCGCGGAGGAGCTCAGAGTAGGTGATCTCGCGCCCCTCGCCCGGCTCATCTGCCTCGTAAATAATGGCGGTCTGGATAAAGTGAGGCAATTGAGATGATATCCGTAAAGATTAAGATAATCGCTTTTACCTTGTCGGGATGTTTGAACGCCCAGCGGTCAACGCAATTGTAGGAAGCGTTCAGCCCGCCCTCTGGGAACCAGACGATATCGCCGGTCTTGAAGCCGCCGGCTCTGACAGTCTTGAACGGGCGATCCCAGTAAAGCATCGCATGGGCTTGCTAAACAGGGAATACGTATAGCATATGAGCCTTACCGCCCAGTGAGTTCGCGTGGTCGGCGCACCTTTGCCCACCAGTGGTCAGACTCATGGCCTACGGTGTCCTTGTGTGCATTGCGGTAGTCGTCGATGTGCGGTCCGATATGCGGCTTCTTGGGGCCGTTCTTCAAACGAGGCGCCACGGGATGGATGGGGACGGTAGCGGGTTGTTCAGCCATGGATGTGGGGGTATGGAGGTGTGGATCGGACGGAGGGCGAGTGGGGGTTTCTATATTAATTTTAAAGTTGCGATCCTGGGGGTGGGTATCTAAATGGGGTCTCCGATCGCTAGATTCCGCACAGCGCACGGGAACACATTTATGTTGTATCTTTAGCTTGGCACCATTCCCATTCCAGATCTATATACGGCATTCGACCTATTTAGTATTTCCCAATCGATAACATTTCCAGAGGATCCTTTTTCGAGATATTCTTGTCATTGCGTTCTACTCTGTTCTGCTGGGTATTCGAACTTGAGTGCCTTTATGTTTTCTTTTGCGATCAAGAGGAGGAAATGGCAACGGCGGAACGGATGCACTTTACCCCTCGGCATATCGCGGAGCAAAGGTGGACCTTGAGACCGGAAATACACTTGCATTAGGAGTGTGGGGCGGAAATACGTGGGGTTGAGGCTGGTTGAGGTTACCCGGCTCGGCAACTTCATCGCGTTGTGCGCAAATAAGCAACGGAGGGCGAGGACTGGCGAGGATGGGCTGGACTGCCTACAACCTATCCATCATCACTGGGTTCCAAATTTTGAGGAAATTCTTTGCAAACGATGTCCGGCGACGGATAGTCGGTAGCATTGTGCACAAGAGGCCCATCTTACACCCATTGTAACAAGCGGCGTTTGTCAATAGACGCCGCAACTTGTTCGCTGTGTTGTGTACCATAAAGATAAATGCTCAAAGTCATCAATTCATTTATGAGAATCGATCTAACGAGTTAAGTAGAGTCCATATCGTAACATGTACTTGCAGCAAGTGCAGAAATTTTCTATTCATGGTACCCATGATATTTGATTGAGGCTGATCTTGATCAATTAGACGCTCATTCATTGCGGCTAGCTCCCAAGTCAGATCGAAGCACAACATTCAGGCTCTCAACGTCAACGCTCAAACGTTCGAGGTTAGTTGTCGCTTCGATGGTTCTCATACATAGCCCAACACCTGCTGACCTTGTCAAGCCATGCAATAGCCTGTAATAGCCTGTATGTATACAGGCACCTGGACCAACATCGTGATGAGTTATAAATAGCTCACACTGATTATCTTTCTACCATACATTTAGTCCCGAAATCCATTCATTTCGGCCGTGCACAATACAGTTCAAGCAGTCAACTGACCCTCAGAATAAATTGTCTTTATGTTTACGGATGACGCCTTATTTGTATATACTCGATGTATTAAGTATAGAACCTTGCAGAGATGCGAAAAGAAGTAGCAGCCTGAGTATTTGAACAAAAAAAGAATGATGAGCGATAAACTTTGAAGCTTGAGCTTGAAAGCTCAGTCAACCTTATATATCATTGATATATGTTTAGTGCCGATAGCTGCATAGAGTATTTTAAGGACGATGAGATAGACTTCCCCTTCTCTGCCTCTGGAGTGCGGAGCCCAACCTGCGGCAGAAGGACGTTCAAAGAATCCCGCCGTCGGCGACGGTAGCGCCATTAATTTCAACCTGAAGCTTAATCAACTGCCCTCCTTAAGCCTTGTCGTTCTCCGCATCCCGCTCGGAGCACCGCACGTTGATTGATTGGACAATCAGTATTGGTGTCCAACGGAAGGCGGAACGAGGAATCCGTTCGGATTCCTCAATATAAGTATCTTACATCTGTCTATACCCACTCTGCAGGGGATCTTGGAATGGAGAATGCGAACAGTTAAAGGAGCCAAGAAGCCAAGTGACTTCAACTGCCCCCGATCACAAGCCATTCTACCCCGCATTCAGAACTTGATCAATCGTGGAGCAAACATGGGGAACGGATGTATAGAGAGAATGGAGATAAGAATGAATGAAGTAATGAAAATTGGTCGAGACAATTTTCGAATCGTTCAGACAAAATCTAGAGCAGTGATAGTACTGTCGAAATCTCCTTTAATCAGGCCATGAAGGCTGTAAATTTTACGGTATGCGGGGATCAATCAGGCCTGTGGGCTTAAGCTGAATTCAGAGATGAACAAGATACCTTGAATTCTTCAAAAAAAAACGAACAATTTGTGCGATGTTGGATAGTTTGAGTACATGGCTTGTCCACGCAATAGTCCTACAACTCCCACAATGTTCACGCCAGAGTCATCACACGCTAATAATTAGTATGTGACATACTGTCGCGTCTAACACGTGATATGTGACTGGCTCTAATTAGCAATCAAATTGAACGTTGTCATCCACTTTCCTCCGATCAGGTTCAAAATGTCTGCAAAGGCTGCATCTGCACGTACCCAAGCCAAATCATCCCCTAACACGACAGAAGTGCCAAATCGACTCGGAAACCGCGCCAGCAACGAATTCCGCCAATGAAGAAAAGGAAGGGCCCTCCACTTCGCCATATTTCAAGAAGCAACTCAATATGATAGCGACGCGTTAGACGAGGAATCCGACGCTGGTGTGAAGAAGCGGAAGAGTACGGCGCGTGGCTCTAAGAGTACGCCTTCCCAGAACAAGAAGAGAAAGATTGAAGAGGCCGACGAGGCCTATGACGAAGAAGCGGAACCCAGCGCATCGGAGAAGCCATACGACAGTGATGCATTAGACGACTCCGACGGTCCAACGGCGAAGCCCAAACGGAAGGGGCGTGCATTGGCCAAGGAGAGTCCAAAGAAGACACAATCGCCTCGAAAGAAGAAGAAGCAAGTAGACAGCGGCGACGCGGAGTACGACGACCTTGAAGATGGGCAGGAGGTCGTTGGTATGGTCGTTCAGGCACCGAAAACGGGACACGTTCCAGCTGGCCAGATATCGCAAAACACCCTGAACTTTCTAATAAGCTACAAGACCCCGTATGTAACGATCGCGAATGGTATGTGCATGCGCCCTTGTTCACTCCTTTCGTCCTTGTTGATACTAGCCCTAGGTTCAAACTCCATGGTACTTTTTACATGTATGTTCAAGAAACGATTATTGAATTTTTTTCTAGAGCCTGTCTATCGCGTTGCCGAAAAAGAATGGAAAGATTTCGTTGAGGCGTTTACCGACCTGCTAGTCGATGTTGATCCCCAAATTCCGCCACTCCCTCCCAAGGATGTCATTCACCGAATCTATCGTGATGTACGAATTGAGAGTATTCTCTCTTTACTGCTCGCTGAAATCTAAATAGGTCAGATTCTCCAATGATAAAACACCATACAAGAAGAATTGTCGGCAGTTTCTCTAGAAGCGGCCGCAAGGGATTTTTGCAGGATGTAAGGTTCAAGGCTTGCTTTCTGCTGGCCATTGCTGATATTTGCTTTGTGCGTAGACCATGTGTGAGCTCGTTTGAAAATGCGAGAAACTATTTGCTGACTATCGCTATATCTTTTCTTCGTATCATTAGAGCAGGTAGGTACACGAAAGTATAAAGTTGTTGGTATCGACTGACATTTCGAATTACTAAGTGAGACCCGGACACGAAAGCATGATCGCCGCTGGGTCGTGGTGTCCAGGGCGTAATGAACTAGCCAATATCAGGTACAAGACCGCTTTTTCGTTTCATATTCTCCCTCCTCTCTGATCACCCTTGCTTAGAACTAATATTCAGCACAATTCACGACGACTCCGCAGCGTATTTCCGCCCTGATTTGTCAAGTTCTTTGGTAAACCTCAGCCACACCCCGAGGGAGAGTCACAGAACATATTCGGGATGGAGGATGAGTTGAAGGTCGCTCCGAAAGGGGTTTCCAAGGATCATAAGTGAGGACCTCCTTAATATTCGCTGTCTTCTTTTCTGACATAGAAATCCGAAATTCAGGGATATCGACCTTCTCAAATGCCGTTCGTTCGTAGTGATGCATAAGTAAAATCAACCTTTCTGTCTTGGACGACGACGCTGAGATAGCTCTTGTTGGCTTAGATTCACGGATAGCGAAGTGCTATCGCCCGATTTCAAGGAGACAGTAGCTTCTGTGGCCAGGGTCATGCAGCCTTTAGTTCACTGGTATGTGTTCTTGTTGTATTCAAGGCGGAATATCCAATGATCTTTCGTTTTGCAACAGTTCAATGATATGATGACGGTGATGGACTATGGCGATGATAGCGGCGAGTCGGAGACGGAAGCTGAAAACGATTCGACCGATTGACTTTACCAACATGCATACGTAATATCGCGACAGGTAATGTGTATCCCACTAAATCTTTTAATCTGTCCCTTACTATGTTGATAGTTTTCGGTAATTTATTAGCATCTGCCGTGTTGTTTTACTTCTGTGTGTCTATGTCTCAAGTTTAATCGGATTTTGGTTGAATTGTTTTATCGTTCTTTAGGAAGGTTGGTATTGAAGTTTATATATTTATCGTTCTTTGGGACACAGTTATTATCAACATTAGAAGACAAGTAAAACGCTGATGCCTTGGATTTCTATATGATGTGTATAGAAAGATATTATTCTGCTAGATACCCTATACCGTATACCACGTCCCGTCCGTCCCAACAATTGAACGTATCCTCGGCCTGTTTCGATTGGGAAGCATGCTCTAGCAATTTGTTGGCAAGATAGCGGTCACGGTAACTCGAGTCAAAAGAAGTATACATATACAGAGAATACATAGCATAAACAACACAGACTACCACTCATCGCACCACACCACCATGACTTCCAAGATACGCGATTCCATCTTGGAAAAGATTCACCGAGCAGCACGAAAACGGGAACTTTCCCTTCTCTTTCCCCTTCTCCGCGTTGCTCTTCACCGATTGGTTCGCCCCACTAGCCACGCTATCCGAGACGCACTAGACCTAGAAGACGAAGCGCGAAGCACAAGCGCCTGTCTAGCCTCCTCTGTCTCCGGCTGTTTGCCTTTCTCGCTCGCAGAGGGGCCGTACGAACTGGACTGCTTTCCTGCGCGCGTGAAGATGGTCTTGGCCTTCCCCAATGTGAACACGCCGACGAACGCCTTCAAGCGTCTCCCTGTGTTCGAAGCAGGGCGCGACGGGACGCGGAAGACGGATCGTTGGCGTCCTCGTGTATGGAGTGCGGCGCGTGCTGGTTCCTGGCTACGCGCGAGCGCGACGGACTTCCAGGCCTCGCTGGAGGCCACGAGGAGGTCGGGAAGCGGAGATGCGCTACGTTGATCTGATGTACACCCAATAATGGTGTTAGTCGGGGCGGCACAAATGCAAGCGCCAAAATGGAGTCGAAAAAGAGGGAGCACACGTACCACGTTGTAGTATTCTTGAACGCGTCCTTCATTTCCGTCCACTTCGTAACTATGTCTGCGGTCTCGCTAGGGTTGGAGGGCAGCAGGTTGATGTCTCGGACCCGAGGTCGTCCTTGACCCATTCGCACCACTCAGCAAGGCTGGCGGTAGAGCGAGAGAAGTCGGAGAAGAGGTTTAGGTTGGCACCAAGTCGTTCCCAACGTCCTTAGGTGGATTTTCATGGTGTCGCTAGAGGAATGGCAATGAATCAGTAAATGTATGGAGTGGTTTAAAGATTAGATGTACAATGGGATGGATCTGGTGGTACGAGAACGATAAACATATCGTCTTTAGTAGATGCTGCTATCTATACAGATAGTGGCACCATTTAGCGATAAATACAACTGAATGACCATAACGGCTTACTTTATACACCTCCTGTTTGATTTCCCTGAAGCCCTCCATAACACTCTGGGACGTTGTGTGTGCCTTCCCGGCAATATCGCGAAGAGTATCAATTGTAACATCGGCCTCCCAATCGGCTTCTTCTGTATCATACAACATCATTGCATTAGTCGCAAGCTGGTACCCAAGCTGCGCGACTAGCATGCTCGAATCGATGAGGCGAATGAGGTTAAGAATTTTGTTTAGAATCCTCGTGATGAGTGGATTAGGATCGGACGAACTATTGGGTAAATAGTTGATCCATTGAGAATGTGGACAAAAGGTAAAATGTACAGACCGACCTCCGCATATGAGAGAATGAGGCAAGCCGTTCCAATGTCTTCCTAGTAGTTTTTGCGATTGCGACGAGGTCAAGCGCTGGTGGTTGAGCCGCGTATTCGAGGTAGAAGCCATAACCAGAGATAGTGTTGCGAAATGTTGCAGGAGAGCCACTTTACTAGCAGACGCAGTCTATATAGCTTCATTTCCTCGTTCATGAGGTCAAGCGTATGTTCTTCATGAAATGCTAGCCCACAAGCCACGTTTCCGCAAAGAGGGAAGCATCGGCCTCGTGTAACATGAGGCAACCCGATCCGGGTTTCCAAATGAGGCGGCAGAGCGTCTGTGCTCCTCGTTTAGTCCGCCGCGATAGATATGACGGCATGAAGACTCATTTCGCCAGATTCCTCGGGTGGAACATTACAAGTAGACCGGCATTGGTGCATGTCCTTGTAAAATGCAGAGCATTGTAAACCGATCACAGCCATGTCACCTTATGGCTATGTAGCGCAAGCCGTTGGCATCTCGGAGGAAATCGATCCAGGGAAACTCGCGGGTACGTCAAGGTATGGTGGACAGGCGACCGAGTGACAAGCTGTAAAAAATGGGACGAAACAGCTTGAGGGTTCTGCATGTAAATCAAACGCAAGTCTGAAGAGATCGCATAGCCGTTTCGCTTCCCCCGCTGCTATATCGAGAACATGAGAAATGGCAATCTAAGCACAACCCGGAAGACCATTTGCGTAGTATTATGGGCGATTCATTCATGTAAAAGGTCGCAAAACGGCATGTGCAAAGCCACTATGAAATATGGAGATTCCGGGTTCAGGGACGGGATCCACAATTGGTTTAGTAAGCCTCGTTCTCTGTAATGATGTCGCCAGAGAAAAAAAAGCTCGCAGCGAGTAGTCACATATTATGTCCTTGGAAACGAAGACATAATGGTGGACCATAGATAACAAATCGTGGTGGAATTTCAGGCATTGGAGGGAAGGGAGGAAAGAGAGGACCAGGACCAACCCGCACATTTCCGAGGCAAGCCGAATATGTGTCTGATTTAGGGCAGGTACTATCATTGACCCATATCGGCCGGAAGCGGCCGGATCGCCCATATATGGCAAGGATTTGGAATCTGCGTGATGGCATGGCAGCAGCGAGCGCGTCAGTGCTTGGACTCGGAGGTGCTTGGTGCAAGCGGTATGCAACAAATAAAAAATAAATATATGACGTCGAAATTCTTGGTCAAAGCCAACTCAAACTGCCAGTTGTAAGTGCCTTTTACAAAAATGCGATCAATGCGGTTGTGGTATAATCAATCTCACCTTTGAAACGACATACCTCAGCGAGAGTGACAAATGGTCAACAAATGGTCGTTTTTTCCACTCTTCGTTTGGCTCTTTTATCATGGACATAGAGCCAATAAAAAGTATTCCTGACAAATTTGAGGCAAGTAGAACCAGAAATGAGCAAAATATTCGAGGTGGGTCCGGCCGGCGGCCGATGTGTGGGTCAATGATAGTAACCGGCGGCCGGCGGACCAGCATCAGCAGCAGAATATGGTTGAACTTGACGGGCGTGTATTGGGCGTGTACACTGTATGCACATTGGTCTGGATTCTTTCAAGACGTCTTTGACCAGCGGATTTTATGATCAGGGCTCATGAAATCGTTGTATTTATTGTCCTGGATATTTTTGCAAATTCGAAAGCCGTTGGGGAGGGTACATAAGAGGACATGGGAAATTCTACATTCCTAATTCGGAAATCTTACAGATTTCTCGTCAACTCGCTTTTCTGCTCTGGCCTTTTGCCACCTCTGCAACCCTCCTCCCAGTTCCTCTGCCCAAAGCCTTTTATGATCCCCGTTTTCACATTTTAAAGGTTTTAAACCGATGTCGACTTTTACTACCTATGCCGATTCGGCCCAAGGCGCATCGTCAATGTCGATGACGCCAGAGATCCAGAATCAAGCTCAGAGCGAAGACGACGCAGGGAAGAAAAAGAAGACAGCGAAGAGACGAAAAGTAAATCATGCCTGCTTGTACTGCCGTCGCAGTCATATGACATGCGATGAGGGGAGGCCTTGTCAACGATGGTCAGTTATGTTCCACACAAGTGAACGTTGAGGTACTCATAATTCTACTATCCTGAATGCTCACCGACATTTTCATTCGGGATCCAGCATTAAACGAGAGATAGGACATCTATGCCACGACGAGAGACGCCCTAAATTGCAGAGAAGGCTCCACCTCCATCTCCTGCTGGCCAAAGTGTAGACATGTCCAGAACTTTGCCCCTGGTACGGTGTTCCATGTCTCTAACTCTCGCCAGCTAATGCCTTCTCTATCAAGTAACTGTATACCAAAGTGCACCACCGCAACAGTCGAGCTCGACGTGGCCTATGGCGATGCCATCGTACATGACATACCAGCCAGAGAGTTTTGGGAGCGAGTTTTCGGTTTTGACGTACGTTTCATTGCCCATTCTATTTGTCGGTTCTAACAATATCGGTTGCAGAGATTTCCTCGAGACTCTGGATGATGGATCATTCTTTACGCCTCCGACAACAGTGGCTCCTTCATTGGTGTCTTCTGCGTCTTTTGCCACAACAAGCACGGCAGTCAGCACAAATCCATCCACTGCCACGACGACATTTGCCACAGGCCAGATGCAAGCTACGATATATTCAACGGCTGCCACGGCTGTCAATTCTACCCCGGTCAACCCTCCAGCCGCGCCGCAAAAACGGACTGAGACAATTCTTCCTGCGGCAACCAAGACTGAGCGATTCCTCTTGACTGCTGCAGATCAAGAATCGGGCTCTCGCGACGAACGTTTGAACCAAGTAATCAGGAGCAAGTACGAGGCAGGATTGTTAAAACCGTACAACTACGTCAAGGGCTATGCGCGCCTTTCGCGCTGGATGGACAGAAAGTAAGCTTCTCTGCACGCTATATTTTCTCATGACATCAATCAATGTGATTCTCTTGGCGAATAGTGTCTCGCAAGAGTCAAAACAACAAATCCTCCAACCACTCTCCGTTCTTCGACCCAAATTTCGGGTAAGTCTAGAAATGTTCCCACCAGAACACGTATGGCTAATTTGATCGCACCCCAGGCTGTCGCACAATCACTACGCGATATTGTACGCCGTCGTCTGGCCCATTCTATTGCTCTAATGCCGCATTAACCACACCGTACTGTGTAGGACTTGGTGTTCATCGAAGAAGCCTTCGAGCGAATGCTGCTTGACTACGATCGCGTATTCTCGGCAATGGGCGTGCCCGCGTGTCTCTGGCGTCGGACAGGCGAGATATACAAAGGAATCGCGAGTTTACAGAGCTTGTGGGTGTGGATGGGTACATGATGCGTGATGTGAGTGCGGGTTTCCTCTTACCTCCTGAGCCGTTCCGCGGTGCTTCTCCTTTCTGCTATTCGATGAGGGGAAGCAGCTGTATGCTCGCTGTCTGATTGATTGAATGTCTGCGCAGGCACGGTTCGAACGGTAGTGGCGGCGGAAGCGGGCGTATGATGTGGTTTTCGCTGTGCTCACTATCTTTTGATTGCGCAGGGTCGACTATGTATCTATGAGCTCATGGCAGAAGAGTCGGCCGTGAATTACTGGGAGGTCAGGTTTCCCTCCATATATCTTCCTTACGCCGTTCTCGGTTCTCACACGATCTTTGACATGTCTAGAAATATGGTCATGTCGCGTTCGACTCCAGTCAGAAGGCTGTCCTCACCTCATGCGTACTGAGGTACAAGCCAGTGTTGAACTCGAGCGCCGCTAGCCCGTCATCAGTAAAGCCACACCAGCTGGTGCGTACGCCCCTCCCATACTCATGGTCCCATTTTTTTGATTCGTTCGCTATTACAGAAGGTACACCTGGCGCTAGCACATCATCTGCGGTCCTGAGAAGGGAAGAAGAGCACGAACCGATGGAGGAAGGGTTCATCAACTGTTGCTTCTCCTTTACCATCCGACGAGACAAGTGGGGAATCCCGAGCATGATTGTAGGGAATTTCATCCAGTGCTAACTAGGAGGGGACAAAGGCAAGCTCGGAAACGCCATGAGAATGGCCCTCTGGTCAGTTGTTTGCTCTGCGAGCACACATGAACAGCAGTCGCAGGATCATGGATTAGATGCAAAAGGACAAGGAAGTCGGCTTACAGTCTATTGTGTATATGAACATTGTAGGTGGAGGGTGTATGGTACTTATTTGTAACGTACTCACTAATATTTCTCGAGTAAAATACTTATTTATGGTTTCGAATGAGAAAGTGGCTATATGATTGTACTGCCCTGCATTAGGACCCCTACATAGATTTGGGCTGTACGTATGTCTTAGAGAAGGGCTTGTATGCAGGACAAGGGAGGGAGAACTTTCAGCCAGGAAAACGTACATCTTTTTGAATTGTATCGATTTTTGCAAGAAAAAAAGGAGTTGCAGGAGCTAATCAAATCTGCAACTCTTCAACCCCTCAAAGGCCGCAACGTGCACCCCATGTCTTCCATTTCTCCGAGGCATCTGTGGGCTTCTCCCCGAGAATACTTCAGCACGACACCGCCTGTTTTCCCTGCTCCTCGTCGCCCAATGCCAATGTATTTCGCAGAAAAATTCTGCCAATGGCCCGTTTGTTCTTGGCTTTGGTACAAAAGCCGTTATCTTGCGAATGGAGTTCGTTGGATCCGCTAGATCTAGCCATCGTCCGGGAGACAAAATCTCTTTCCATTGGGATAAAATACTGTTTATATTCGAGTGTCGATACGTGTAAGTCATGTCAAGCTGCAGGTGCGTGAGGCTAGATGCGAGTGTTGAAAGCTTTTCCGAGACCTGCCAATTCGCACTTGGCAGGCTAGGATCGAAGGATGGGTAGAATCTTAGTCCAAGCGTCAAGTCTTGTACGGCTGGCATGTGCTTCAGCATAGCATTGATCTTCATAACGTCATGCGGAAGATTCCTTGCATTCACATCCAAGTAAAGAGTTAGATTATGCAGAGCAGGTAAATGCAGATCTTGCAAGAGGGAATCGAGTGTTTCGAATTCGGAATGCCCATCGCGTCTATGAAAAGCTTGAACGGAGAGTGTCGAAAGAAAAGGAAGGGTCTTCCTGGATGGCTGAATTCGAGCGTCGTCTTCATCTTCCCTGATGGCGATCCAGAAAAATCCCCACTGAAGATGCACCACTCCGCGTATGAGGGAAAACCAGACATTGGGACTCATGGTCATTTTGTGCATCGAGAGATGAGTTAACCCAGACCAGTTGGAGAAGGAATCCATGAAAGTTCGCTGAGATTGCCTTCAAATGAATGGATAAACGCCGCAGAGACGAAGCAATATGAAATGGTAAGATTCGTGTGAGCGTGGGATCAACAGTTTGGCCAAGAATATCCGCGAATACAGCATCCTCGTAATAGGCCACCAAAGTATGTAAGTTGGGAGATGCAACCGGGAACCCACTCGCGCTATCTTGTCGGAACAAGTACCGAGCGAATGGACCAACGTCGAGATATTGTGCTGATGATAGGTATTCAATGAAGAACTTCATGATGTCGCCATCCAAATAGGATTCCTTGTGCTCAAGGTCCGGTCGGTTCCTGATAGAATGAAGCGGATAAAGGGGGCCATAGAGCCCTGATTTCTTCTCCACCAGTTCAAGATTTCATATCCACCATGAAACGGTTCAAGCCCAGATGATGGGTCTTCCTTCGATGTCCCAACGAATAGGCAGGCGATAAAATATGTGCGACCAGAGGGAAGGGCTTGCAAGGGTAACTTTCCTCCAATAGGAACATACACAGCAGAGCAGCATTGGGGGATCGCTGCTATTTGGCTGGGGGTTGTCGAGACGATCGTCTGGAAGACAGTGTAGAAAAATCTCCCTTAGAATGTCATAAGGGAGCGTAGTTGCTGTCGGAAAAGTTGAAGGGCGAATTGGTCGTGAAAACATGAAGGCGACCTGACGGAATGTCTGCGAGATACGTATGACTTCCGTGCGATGCTCGTGTGTTGTCTAGATAGAAGTTATCGTTAAGTGGCAAGCTGATGGCAAGGGTCGAACGTTGAACGTTGAATGAAATCAAAGGGCCGCAGGCAGGGAAAATAATTTGATCTTATCTTATCTATGGCTTATCTACCACTCCAGCAATTTTACCTTCTCAAGCAACTCGAAAGCAGACCCTTAGCTCGCCTTTACAATGCACATATATAAGACATTGGATGTTTAAAATCCATAAGATCTACCTCAAAGTGGGCTTGGGCCCCATGTCCTCCATCCAACACCGCTCGGTGAGAGTCCCTTTTTTCTTCCTCGACGATTTCAAACACGACACCACCCGCACCTTCACCGTGCGCCTCATCCAGCTCCAATGCACCTCGAATATGGGCCTCGACCAATGGTCCATCCCTAGATGACTTTTGAACGATCGCTGTGATCTTTTGGATGGCGTTCACGGGACTTGCGAGGTCCAGCCAATGTGATGGACCCAAGAACTTGTTCCAAAAGGGCAGCCTTTTCGATAGCGACGTAGAATGTTCGGGACGAAGTAACACATGTCCAGCAGTAGATTCGTCAGATGAGGAGCGAGCGCCGAAATCTTCTCTACACCTTCCCACTCTATATCTTCTGAGTCGGACCCAGGGCGCCATCCGTAGAAGCCCAGAAATTCTAGTCCTAACGTGAGCTTCGTTATCGTTGGCGCAGACCGTAGAACATTGTTGATTGTGATAGCGACATGAGGAAGTTCGCTGGGATCCGCATCCACATAGATAGACAGATCATGCAGGGCTGGGAGGTGTAAATTTCTGAACAATTGACCGATTGGGTCATCATGAACGTTGCCTGCTGAATTGTCGATAGTAACGGAGAGTGTCGAAAGAAAAGGAAGAATGAATTTAGATGGCTCCGGGTCGTCGTCAACTAGCTGGAGAAAGACGTTGAAGTACCCCCACTGGAGATTTGGCAGTCCACGGATGAGGGAGTACCAGACATCAGGAAGCATGAACATATCATGCAGTGACAGATGTGTCAACCTAGACCAGCTGGTAAAGGCGTTCAAACTGGTATCGGGAAGTTCAAACTCGACATATTTGATGCAAAGACGTTGTAGAGTTGGAGGGATATGGAACGGCACGAGAATCGGCTTATGTATCTTGAAATCGTCCTCTTCATCCGAGTGGTCCCGTTTGGAGATTCATCTTCTTCGTTCGAATTTGCCGCTGCGATGTCTCCGTCGTTCAAGATCAGGGTATTTCTTCGTCCACTGATATCAACTCGTTATCGTCTTCCTCATTCAAGGATTGCCTCGATTCGTCGTATTCTTCATCGTTAAAGTTTGGCTCGTCGTCCTCTTCATAGTCTGGCCTTGAGTATGTACCGTCGTCGTTATCATCCGAGCCAAAAACTTCATCATTCCAGGGTGAGAAATTGATTTTGATTTTGCTTCTCGTGTCTGGATAATTTGGATATCTGGTCACTAAGGAGTGAAGTCGAGGGCATCCAGCGGGAGAACCACTTGTATCGGTTTGTTGAAACAAGTACTCTGAGAGTCGACCAATGTCAAGATGGCGTGCCGAGAGTAGATAATCAACAAACAATTCGGTATCCTCGTCCGTCAAGGGACGCTCCTCGTCGTCAGGACGTATTTCACGCTCGTAGAATTGAAAACGGAGCAGTAGCAATCGGACCCTGATTTTCTCTCCACCATCTCAAGAATCCATATCCCGGAGGAAGATTTCGAGCTCCAGGCGATGGGTTGCCCTCATCTTCCCATCGAATAGGCAGGCGATAACGAAGATGCGACCAAGAGGTGGCGTTCGAGTGCGACTGCTCTCCAGAAAGAACAGACATGGCAGAGCAGTATGGGGCGCTCTTCGCGTTCGGCTGGATTTCATCCAGAGGAAATCGTGGAAGACAGTATAAGAATATCTCCCTAAGAACATCATAGGGGATTTTTGTCGTTGCCAATAGGCTTTGAGTTAAATTTGGTTGTGAATGCATGAGAGCGGTCTAGTAGCGACTCAAGGCTGCCCAAGCGGAAAAGTAGGGAAAAGTGTGAACGATGAATCGAAGAAGTATCAAAGTATGGACGATGAGTCAGCGCTATCAGCAGTCGGTACCGCCCAAAGATGATCTTATCTTATCTGTAGAAATTCTAGAATAACAACCGTTTTTCAGTCCGTGAACCAATCAGTTCAACCTCCAAAACGTTGCTTTTACAGCTAAAACATATCGCGGGGTTCGTGAAATATACATAAATATGCAGATAAAGCATAAGGTCATTCGCTACCAAAATTGGAATACAAACACCAGTAACGTACCTACTCAAGCGCACTAACCAAGGGTATATGTCCGATCGGAATTAATGCCAGCGCTTCTTAGAGCACACTGTCAATAATTTTGCCTCATGTGTGGTCACTTGACGCCAGTTGGCTCGAGTTGAGGGGACCTCGAGGAAATTCGGGCTCTAAGAAACGTTAATCAGTATCTAATCTGGAAAGCTGCAAACCCCAAGAAGCATCTGTCGAGAAGAAGTAAACTATTAGTCTTCAAGTCAAGTGCGCATTGCTAGGATGCCACATGAGAATGCCAATACAGTGAGCGCGTTGATTCCGGGGTACTAAAATGTATTAGATGTACAGGTAAGAAAAGACCGAGATTGGAATGACGCATGGCAAAAGAAAAGGAAAAAAGTGTATTCAGGGCAGGAGAACTATGCGGAGCTAAGAAAAGCAACTATGCTGAGAAACGGAAAAGAACCAAGTAAGTAAGATTCGTAAAGTACAACAAAGAAACAAGAAAGTGAACTATATGACGTAGCAGAAATACATGGTGCGCCGCGATCTCCAAATTCCAATTCCAATATCGGTGGTACATTTAGCAGTGACTTCTTTTTTCCCAGCAAGCGCGAAATCGATTGGAGGACCAGGGTTTATTTCGGGGGCGGTGTCGAAGGACCTGCGAAAACGATATAAAGTGTGGGATGGATGAATCAAGAGTCGTCCCTACCGAAAAGGCCACCTCGGGGCGGAGGAGACATCGGTGTCGGAGAAGGTGCCATGGAGGTAGGAGCAAGAGGGGGTTCGCTAAGGAGGGACGTCAGAGGGCGCATCAGGTACAGGATGGAATCGAACATACGTCGCCATTGCGTCCATGCCGGAGCCTCCGGCTTCGGTGGCTCAGGCATGGGTGGAGGTGCGGGTGGAGGTGGCCCCGTTATGGCTTTCGGCGCTGTCCTGGCTTTCCTCTCAGGTCTCTTGTGCACGACGCGCCAGCCAGGCTTGGCTTGCGGCACTGGCTCCTCAGGTGCTGGGGGCAGTTCCGGCAGTGGAGCTTCGATTGCCTGATCATGATCTCAGACATCCCGCTTTCGAGCTCTAAACAATCGACGACTTACTGGGACAGGGAGCCTCCATTCAGGCTGGAATTCACCGTTCGGGCTGAACTTGGATCTAACTGACATGAGCTCTGAGATTTCGCTTTATGACCATGCCAATCAGTACATTGCGAACATGCAGTAGAGGGGGGACGTACGCTTGCAGTTGCCGCCGCTCATCGCGCAGCTTCCCTATTTCCTGCAGCAGGTATCGCACCTCTGTTGCGATCCTTTGGTAAAGTCCATTGTGATGTTGCGGTTGGGCCTATGCAACAGATCGAATCGTTACGTTTAGATGTAAGGTGAAGATAAGTGAATTCTGACCCCATATTGGCCATTTGGGGCGAATAGCTTCCTTGTGGTTGGCCGGGAGGGGGCATGAGGTATTTTGAATAGAGTGATTTATACGATAAGTGTTGACAGAAACAGGAGGCCGAGGCGTGGTTGGTCCGGTCACGGGTCACCAAGTTCTACTCCGATATCATTATTCTTTTCGGAACACTGCCTGTTTTCCTAAACCATCATCGACATCTTTGACCTCAAAGTTCAACCAACTGTGATACCTTTCAATGCAACGTACAATTTCTTATGGAATAATTCTGCCCGCTTTGCTTTATTGCAGCGCCTGACTGCCCTCTAATCATCTAGGATCAAAATCTCTTGCCTTGCATCAACCTTGCATCGTTCGATCTTCACGCTCGCCATCTAGATCAGTCACTTCTTCGTGCAAATTTATCCATGCTCGATTTCAATCCTCTCGAATCTGCAAGACTGTTCAGAATACATCTCCACTCATGTGGAATTTTTCGGGACAGCTTCGACATCCAGGCGACAATCGTTCCAGAATGTCTTTTTAATTCAAAAGTAGCCCTCAGTATGTCTTCGAGATCCCTCAGGGACATGAAGACTTAAACCGCGTTATCTGTTCTAGGTCTAGCTTTCTGTCTTTACTGGTACCACAAGTTATACCGAAGTTATACCGTGAAGGACTAGTTATACTGAGCTCTTTGGAGCCATTCACAAGACGCTCTGCCGGCAACCACAGAGCTTGCATAGTCTCCCAGAGAAAAGGTGCACCACGTGGCTCGAATGACTACCTTCTCGACTTCTCAGGACGATTGATTATCACTAGCTGGGTGAGTACTGCAGCACTGCTTTCATGGATAAGTTATTAACACCATACCATACTTGCGTATTCCCGTAGTACTCGATTCATCTAAGTCTTAGAGAGTTGTATTCTTTAATTTCGGTGGTCAAGCTTCGATGAGAATTTTGTGATCTTGTTAGATGATATTACCCGCGTTGGTTTGAAGGTACGATGTGCTCTATACTTGCTTGGCGGTTTTGGAAGCTGATGAGGGCTGTAGATGCGGGAATAGTTACTGTGCTTGGTCTTTCTTTCTCAAGCTGACATCTAGGTCTATACATGGACTTCAAGGCAAGGTTAAAATGAATCAATTTAAACCGTTCTTATCAACGAATTCAACGAATCACTTACATCCCTCTTTATTTTTCTATGTATCTATTTCCAGTTGTCCCGCAGACCTTGACGATGGTAAAATTTTGAGCGATGAGGCTAAACTTATACAGCCCGCGAGCCTCTTCCTCCGTGAACTTTTGGAGACTGCTTTCGGTACAAGAATTAGCCTCTCTTGCTCTTGCTCTTGCTTCTTGTCTTTTTATTGAACCCCTGCACGGAGCTCCGTCATAGACCCATCGCCGGGTACCCGATGGAGTACAATACACCAGATTTAACTATAAGCTTGACTTTTCTACTCATGTACCTGGATAACTGAAACGGGAACCACTCCACACTGCTGTCCTTGTGGGCATGGAGGAATAATAACCTCATTCTATTCTAATACCTTCTACCGAAGGAAGGGGCCATGCCAGGCTTTCTAGCATTCTCCGGATCTCACTTCCTCCCGTCTGTATCGGTGAACTCGGTTATGACCTTCTTTGGCTCATGGCAGACTGGGACGAAGCTGGTCGTACTTCTACCGCCGCAGCTGGATGTTCGCTTTCCCCTAGGCTGGCCTTTGATATACGAAATCGAAAGGTCAATATCGGCTTTTTCTACGATCTAGTACCATTCAACTCTGCGCATCTACCATGTATGAGAGAATGATGTCAACGCACACTGTGTTGGTCTAACTTTGAACACTACGTCCTCACATGATGTCCTAAATACAGGCCCACAGTTCGCACTCAACAGCGTAGAGTCTGGTCGCTAAGCAAGCCTCTCGGTCCCGTATGTGTCCGTTTGCTGCCTAACCTAGATCTCCTCGCGTCTCTTTCCCAACGTTCCTGTTTTAACTCTGTGAGTATTGCACATGAGTTGGCTTGGCCGCGATAACCGACTTGCATCTCGGTGAGACAGATGATCTACGCGAAATATGAACTAATAGCATGCGTCCCACGACAGCGACAGTGTGTGAGCATCTGGAGGTGAAGTGCCATGCTGTGCCAGCACTTATGGCAAAAATGAGTTCGAAATGAGGAGGGGGAAGGCAAGAAGTGATCCCCGCACTCACTATCGCAGCTAAATATGAAGGTCGTCTATAATTATTCCCAGTGCCTCTAATTGTGTGCCGTAACTCAGCTCAGGATCAGGAAGAACGATCATACAGCCGTAGAAAATCAGAATAACGATTGCTCAATGGACCACACGGAGCATACACCAAGGAGATAATTTACTTATCTTGGTAGGGGCGTGCGTTATTTCTAGGCTGCCCTGCGAGGCCTCGCGCCCAGGAGACAGGAGCGCCTCATGGATCAAGATCGCAAATGAGCAAAAACGGACTGGGGGCGCCGCCGTCGCCCTCACGTCAACCCATAAATGACTTCATTCGCGAGGATAGTCCGAGCGTACCCACACGCCGCGCTGAATCCGCTCCATATATACGCCTACAACGATCTTGGGTGGCAGCACTTGGTTACTGCTGTGGCGCACCGGACGCTCCATATCGGTATGATGCGAAGTTTTGGAGATGCACTAAAAGGTGTTCTTCAGTTCTTCTCCAGAGCGGGTTTGCCGATCGGGTTGGCGGAAAATTGTCGCTTGATGTTGGGTATGGGTTCCCGCGCAGTGTTTTCTGGTCCCTTTTTAGACCCGATGTAGACATGCACAAGGTTGTGTCGAATATACTGTAGTGTTTCGACCCCATGTTCACGTAACGCGTAACGCATGGGTCAAAATGAACTTCGGCGCCAAAATGTAATGCGTAACGGCTGCTCATGAACATGAGTTGGATTTTTTTTACAAAAAATTTTGTCCAGTTTTGCTCAAATTGAGTGATATTTGAACCAATTATTGCAAATTTTCGGTCAGTAACCCTCAAAATTTTTTCTGAACATGTATCCCAGTGAACTTAGCGTGTAACGGGTAACATGGTGTGAACATGGGTCGAAACACTACAGTAGTCGCATACGCATCATAGTATACATCATACACCAACGAGAAATGTTAATATTGTGAAGTTGTAGTTGTCGATCATCGTCTTCCCTGTAACAGATCAATAGAAAAAGTGCTGTGCGCACAACTGATCATCTATCACTTAGTAGAGCTTCGAATGGACGAAATGATTTTGTTCGGTGTTAGATACTATGAGTACAGTAGCGATGTAGCCACTTTACAACTGAAGGTGCACGAGATCTCCGACACAGATCCGCAATTCAGGTGCTACATATTGGTACAAATTCTAAATTTCTCCGATTCGACAACTCTGCAATCACTCTGAAGAGCCCTGGAGGAGCTTCGTAAGATCGACGAGCTTCCCATTGCTATTCAAAGCCGCTTGGATGAATGCGACGTCGGCCAACGCAGCAGAAGGATCACCCAGGTTAAGTCCGTCGTCTTTGCCCGACAAGGCATTGAAGAAGCTCGTCTGTTCCGCAACGACCCCTTGCGAAGGCACATCTATGATCTCTTCTGCCTCTTCATCTGGCTTACCCTCAGCCTTGACGACGGACTTGACCACAATGCGTATGACGGGTTTGTCTGAACCAGGAATATTAACTTGATTAACGGAGAGCCAACCGTCATTTCCAGTGATCACGAAGTTCTCAGCTTGAGGTCGTGACTTCGTTGGGGAGGCGAAAGTCATTTCTGAAATACCGTGGAAGTGGTCGCCTGCCTTCACCACAGAGTGGATAGTGTCGTGGGGTTTAAGGTAGTCCTTATTGAGCGAGGCGAATCCGGAGAGGTGCGTGAACGCCTGCGGGAGCATAACGCGAAGCGCGGCAACGGTATGCTAATGAATACGGATCAGACAATCAAGAAAGTCACCTGAGTGTCAGTGGTAAATGCGACTCACCACACCGCCGTCTAACTATACCAAGAGATGATTGAGTAAATTCAGATCGTGCTTCAGGTTGAGACGCAAAGTCTTACCAGGAAACCACCCTGATACTGTATCAAATTCTCAAAATATGTCAATGGAAATGGATCGTGGATCGAGGGTACTTACGTCGGGGATCGTTCGCCAAGGCGTCTTGTACCATTTTGATTCCTTGTCGATATAGTTGACCACGACGGTTTTGAAAAATATGACATCGCCGATTTTCCCGGCTCGAATGATCTCCCCTACTTTTCGATATCCCGGTTCTGCTTCAAAGTTCTCTGCGACCCTCCAGATCAAGCCCTTTGGCTCGTACAATTCTTTGTACGTCTTGATGAGATCAAGGCCACGGGCAACATCCGGGGCTACAGGCTTCTCGCTCAAGACATGTTTGCCAGCAGCAAGTGCCTGCAGCACAATCGCAGGCTGCATCGTGATAGGCAGGACGACGATGACGGCGTCGATGTCCGATCTGGCGAGCAGCGCGTCCAAGTTGGCCGACGCGTCCCCGTCGTGGTAGACAGACGGGGGCGTAGTCAGTTGCAGCGTAGCAGTTGCGCTGTTGGAGAGATCTTGAGAACTCCTTTCAGAGCGCGAGTAAACCGCCTTCAAAGTGGGCGCGGCGTCTCCCAAGGCCGCAAGGGCTGGCAGATGCGCTGTTGCATGTGGGATCAGGTGAATATTCGGACGTAAGGCATCGAGTTGTTGAGCCGATATCAAAGGAGGATGTTCTAGGTAAATTACTGACCTTCTTTGGCAAATAGGCCGGCGCCTAGGATCGCAATTCCTTTGCTGGAAGACATCTGGTCTTAGTTGTCAGTTCTTGGGCGGTGGAAGCGAAAGACGATCCAGGGGACACATTTATGATTGCGAATGGAGTTAAATGGCGGAATAGCCTGCACGTGAATGGGCTCCGATGTTTGCCCGATTCAGAGAGTGATGGAGTACGTATCTAGCAATGTTCTTGACCAGTTCTTGTTACCAGAATGTAGGGAAATCCAGCCGCAAATTGTCCACCCACGGAGTATCTCTGGACCCTTCTTTGGAAATCTTGATTCGCCACACCTTCCGCATGTCAAAACAGGTTTTCGAAGTGCCCATCCCCCCGGCGGACATTCCTCGGGGGAGCCTGAATTGAAATTCCCCAGGAACTCTAGTGATATCGGGGGATTGTTTCTCGTTTAAGAGCAGAGCGGGATCTCCATGCTCCTCTTACTAACTTTCGTGCCTTTCAGTCCAGACGACCATTCCAATGGCCTCTGCCCCAACTCGTAAATTACCGAAGAATTTTCTGTGGGGGTTCGCTACTGGTGAGTAATTTTTCCGAATGTAGCCACGGGATGTCTGGGGCAGGAACGAGACTGGGTTTTTGTGGAGGGCGAGTGATCGTCCATATTGAAACTACCTTTTAACACGTTTGTTAGCGAGCTTTCAAATCGAAGGGTCCACCGACGTCGATGGCCGCGGAAAGTCGATATGGGACGACTTCGCTAAAATACCAGGCAAGACTTTGGATGGAAGGGACGGTGATGTCGCGACCGACTCGTATCGTTTGTGGAAGGAGGATGTGGCTCTACTGGCAGAGTACGGCGTGAAGTCATACCGGTTCTCCCTTTCTTGGTCGCGCATCATACCTCTTGGAGGTCGGAATGATCCTGTCAACCCTAAAGGCATCGAGTTCTATAACAAGTTCATCGACGCACTGTTGGAAAACGGAATCACACCTTTTGTGGTGCGTGTTTTTAATCTAACTTCCAAACTCTGACTTACCACACTCCAGACGTTGTACCACTGGGATCTCCCACAAGCGCTCCATGACCGATACAACGGGTGGCTGAATAAGGAGGAGATCACAAAAGACTATGTAAACTATGCACGAGTGCGTCTCCACATCCCAGACTCAAATTGGCGGTTAATTCCCAGTATCTGACCTCGTTGCTTGTCTTCCATTTATAGGTTTGCTTCGAGGCTTTTGGTGACCGTGTGAAGCACTGGTGTGTTCATTTCGTGAAATTCAAAATAAGCCTCCTGATCGCTTTTTCGAATGAAATTAGGCTGACGATTAACGAGCCTTGGTGTGTGGCAATTTTGGGCTTTGGACGAGGTGTGTTCGCACCTGGACGATCAAGTGATCGCGAGCGCTCGCCTGAAGGCGATTCGTCGACCGAACCATGGATGTAAGTCCGTCTCTTGTAAACCGGACGATTATCTATTTTCTGTGTGGGGCGCTTATTTGCGCAATTTGGCGATAAATCTCACTAACCGGACTTCTTTCCTCATCAGTGTCGGCCACAGTATCATTTACGCTCACGCAAATGCTGTGAAATTGTACCGTGAAGAATACAAACCCACCCAAAAAGGCCAAATCGGCATCACTCTCAACGGTGATTGGGCCATTCCCTACGACGACAACCAAGCAAGTAAGTAGAGATTCGTCTATCTCCTCGTCCTTAATTGAAAGGTCCTTATTTTCTTACTAGACATTGACGCCGCTCAACACGCCCTTGACTTCGCGATCGGTGAATCAACTCCATTCACTCTATCTGTTTCTCCTGCTGACAGGCCGCTCCTCTTTTTCCCCGAAATTTCTACTTAGGTTGGTTTGCGGTATGTTATCAACTGACCTGTAGTGACACGGAGGACGTAGTGCTGACGGACGTGATGTGACCCTCCTCGTGTTTCTGGTTTTCTTAGGATTCCATTTATCTGGGATTCTACCCGCCCTACATGCGCGAGGTGCTCGGGGATCGCATGCCAGACTTTACCCCGGATGAGTGGGCTGTCGTAAAAGGCTCCTCGGATTTCTATGGGATGAACACCTACACCACCAACCTTTGCAGTAAGTCGGTTTTCCTCGTTTGGTATACAAGGTGTGTTGACTGATGTTCTCGTGGGCGCAATTTAGAGGCAGGCGGAGATGATGAGTTCCAAGGGAATGTTGACTATACCTTCAAGCGACCTGACGGAACGGAGTTGGGGAACCAGGGTAGGTGTCAGCTACTTCGAGGCCTGTAGACGCATTCCTGATTTCTTTGTTTCAAAAGCGCACTCTGCTTGGCTTCAGGATTGTAAGATTTTCTTTCGACGCTTGTTATCGCAAATATGCTCATTCAATGGTTGTGCGCGTCATTAAGATCCGGAAGGATTCCGATCTGTGCGTATTTGAGGTTTCTTCAGGCACGATAGCACATACTGACTTGTGACAATAATCTAACAGCTATTAAACTACGTCTGGAAGGTCTGTTCGGGACATTCGATATTTTACCGCTTCTTTGCTGATTTTTTTGGCATGGATTCATAGCGCTACAAACTGCCTATATTGTGAGTACATATGACCATTATGGATCTCAAAAGCCGCAGATTGATTAGATTAACAGCGTCACGGAAAATGGCTTCGCTGTCAAAGGAGAGAATGACATGCCCCTTGAGGTAGCCCTTGTCGACAACCAGCGCGTGCACTATTTCCAGGGAACGACCGCGTCTCTCATCCAAGCTATTCACGATGATGGTGTTGATGTTCAGTCGTATTTCCCATGGAGTACGGTTCATCCACGACGTCCTCAGGCAAAATGACTGATGAAGTGATGTTGCAGGTTTCTTGGACAACTTTGAATGGGCTGACGGCTACTCGACACGCTTTGGCGTCACCTACGTTGACTACGAAACACAAAAGCGCTATCCTAAAGCCTCTGCGAAGTGGCTAATTGAGGTACGGATTCGCCGTCTAGAATTAGAACTTGGTCTGGCAGCTGAATGCATGGATATAGTGGTTCAGGGAACATGACACGCCCAGCGACGAGGACCTCAAGCCGAAAGGTGCGGTGCCTGTCACGGCGGAGGGGAAGCCCAAGCTCGTGGACAAGACCAACTCGAGCGATTTCAGCACCACCTCGACCGTCAAGGACTCGCGTCCCGCTTCTCCACTCAGGCTGCCCAAGGCTGTCCGGTCGCGTGGCATCAAGGCGCGTGTTTCGCGGTATCTGACGGCCATCATCGCGCTGGTGAAGTAAGCCTTCGGAGGAAGGGGACTTTTCGGCGGACCGCACATTTTAAAAAAATCACGCTTTCATTGACATGATATTTTCCTCCTTGTTTCACCTCCATTTGCCTGCTTGCGATGTATGAATGTATGCGCACGCAGAATAGATATGTACCAATATAGCACTGCGTTCCTCATAGCCTTTTTTAGTTTTAGTATCCTTCGCTGCATCTTGGCCCTACCCTTCTTCAGCTTCTGCCTATTTCTCCGCCGTTTACATACCGCACGTTCTCTGCCGTTCGGCGCTTTATAATTAACATTCCAATTTTCGTTAGTCGCATACGTTGTATTTTGTTTAGACGAGCCCTGTCCTCGTTGTACTTGCCTTGAAGAACGTGGTTTCTCTCTCTTAAAAGTGATTCCTACCCAACTAAGTAGGAAGCGTACTCACATCCAAGTAGTCCCTTCGCTGGTTTGACGTGCCATGATTCTCAAATTTATCATTCCCTGCGGAAGTGATGGCGTCATAGAGAAACGAGTTAATCTTCTGTCCACACCTGACGGATCAACAGTCGGACAACCCATGGGTCCTAGTGGCATATTTAGAAAGACAATCCATCGATAGAGCCTTCTGAGGCCTTCTGCCAAGTCTCAACGGCGCCTTAATGGGGCCAGTACTCGGCATATTTCCGGGCCTATTTTATCGACGATAGAGATATACTTATCGCGGTGATGTTACTGTAATAGCAAGAAGCCAGATGATGTCGAGGATTACCTACATACCTCGCAATGCTAGTATTTATTTGCGTCGCTGTCCGACAGAATTAGCTTGTTTAGCAATGCCAGTTCTCGACTTACTCCTTCATCGGGGCGAAGTCGATATGCTGAGCAATAGATATTTGTCTTCATGAGTCCCTTGTTCATTGGGTATCGCAATCTACGAGAATACCAGTTAGTGCTTCGCAACTCCATTCAAAGCTTGGAGCTGCTCCAGCTCGGGCCCAGAAGTGCATATACCCGAGAAAAACGGCGATGTGCTGATGGGCCAGGGGCTCTATGCCATTTTCCTAGATCCCAGGCAACCTGGATAACTGGATAACGTCTAAACGGATTTTCCTTTGTCCAGAACTAGATTTCCGAGGTAAAGATAGGAATGCGTGGGTTTGTTTGACTCATGATAAGTAGAGATAGGGCGAATTGGCCGGACGTTTGCTGGAATGGTAGATTTGATAGGCGAGGCGATGAGGCATATCATGAAACGAATTTCCGAAGATGTAGCGGGGAATTATCCTGTAGGAAGGCCGATTTTACCTGAGTGCTCAAGGTCTGCAAGGTATGTCTTCTAACTGTTTGATGACGTGATGCGTTCCATTGCATTCTATGGTTTGACCTGAGAATGGCCTCTTACGATCTTATGTTTGTCGGTACTCGTCGTACGAGCACTCTGAGGGAAGAACAATTTTCTGATTCCGCGAGATAGAAAGGACTCTGTTCTTCTTATATTTATAAGTAGAACAGGAGTGTGATGTATCTGTAGTCGGAGGAGACAAATCAGTAACATGGGTGGTGCTGAGAATTCAGCACTCGGACGTACATATACGCAATTATTCACATTCCGAGAAGTTCTAATGCTCATCCTTCTTATCTGTATATTGTTTTGCCCACTGTGTAAATTAAGATACACTGTCAGAGAAAAGCAGAGACAAAACAGGGCTCCCACGTACCAGCATCGAGGGTATCGGTCGGATGGGTTGAACCGCTCGTTGCTTGGGAAATTGTTAGTTTTAGGATGCGACACATATGGCCTGAACTAGTGATGAAATAGAGTGACGTACTTCTAGCTTAGCACTGTAATTCCAGACACCAAAGGTGATGACAGCGATTCCAAGGGCAGCAATGGCGGTGTTAGAGGCCCAATTTGAGGGACGGACCCACCAGCCACCTAATTTAAGGAACGGAGGAGAGGATTGGAGGAAGATTCATAGATTAATGGTAAAGTTGTGTCAGCACCGGTAGGGATTTAGACGAAGCGAAGCACGCACCAGCAGGCGACCATACATATTTTGGGTAGGGATAACGTCCTCCTCCTCCCTGTGATGCAGAGCAAAGTAAGCACAAGGAACCAAGGTCATGAACAAGTATATGGATAGTCCGTGGCGCGCGTTTCCGAGAACGAACAAGAACTTCCGGGTAGAGGACGGGCACTTGGCCTAAACGGCCGACAGTTGCAGAGAACGTAGCACCCAGTTCCACAGCCAACACATTTACTCCATAGCCAGCCACATAACCCTCCAGCGTAAGTCGCAACGGACCGTGGTATGATAAAATTCATGTTCGTTTTCGTCTCGAGCAGGTTCATGGAATTGATGGTGAGGATTATGTGGGTTTCTTGCAAAACAAAGGAAACACAAGAGTCGAAAGGTGACTTACCATATTTCTTATTGTGGAGGTTGATAACGAGGTGGATGTGAAGGTCTGCACGACGAGCAGAACACGGATGCCCAGATAAGTGTTGTTTACATAATACGCTAAGTAATTGTCGGCTCTCGGCTTCTCTCGGCACTCTTAACTCGGGCACTGAGATGGATGGTGGCCAAATGGTGGCATTGACCAGAACAGAAAGCAGTGAATTGATGCCACTGTATAAAAAGAGGAAGAGTAGAGCTTTGTAGGCAAAGGAAAATTTAATTACATGTCCTATTTGACTTGCCCAAGACTCGCCACTGAATTTAAATCGCCCTGCTTTTATTAATTGCGAACAGTTGCGATTTGGTTGCGATAATATGTATTGCCTACGTACTTGCTTCAGTAGAGGATCTTCTCAGTTCGAAAATGAATGCATCGCCTGTACTAACATCGACCCACACATCGTCCAGCACCCACCTTTCGTCCACTTGAAATATCTCGCCTCTTTTCCGCTCAATTTGCCCCAATTTTTTCTCAGGATGCTACATCATGTATTCTTAGTGTAATTGGAAGTTTTGGAAGTAGTAGAATCGTTCAAAAAGAAGTTAGAAAAACTGCTCTCTGTCACACATCCCGAAGCATGCCGAGTCGGAGATTGATTTTAACACAGCCACGTCAACCAAAATAACGCGTCGCGTCATTTGCAATTCATGCTTAATAGCCCCTATGCCTGCTGCACGGTCCAGTACACGACAAAGAGATCGACGCTCTAATGATCCCAAGTACAATGACTTCATAAATGAAACACTTGAACGCATAAACAACAAAGAATTTGCCTCTTACAATCAAGCTGCAAAAGCAACAAAGGTATTTCGCAACCAATGCAACCACGTAGATGGTATTATCTAACTTTAAACATTAATTTCAGATACCCAAGACTACACTGCTTGACAGAGGAAAAAAGCGACATGCGGATTGGGCTACTGCTTGTGCAAAGCAACAAATACTTACACCTGCGGAAGAGACAGTATTGCTAAACTGGGCAGTACATCGAGGATCAATAGGCATGCCCTGGAGCCCCGCGGATCTACGCGCTGAAGCAAGTGCAATTTGTGGAAAAGACATCGGGAAAACCTGGCATAGAAAGTTCATAAAATGACATCCAGAACTTCGTGCAGCACGGCCTGCCAAACTCGATCCAAAACGAGCCAAAAACTTCAATGAAAGTATAATCAGTGACTATTTCGACAAATTAGAGGGACTTCACGGCAGATATCCTGGTGGTATCCCTCCGGAACATATCTGGAATATGGATGAGAAAGGGATTCAGATGGGCGGAGGACGGAAGCAGAGCTCGAAGAAATTTTATTACCTTAAAGCCCAAAAACAACGCTATCGAATAAGCAGCGATAATCTAGAGCTTGTCACAATTCTCGAATGCGTCTCCGCTTCCGGAGAAGTCATTCCACCATCCTTTTGTCTTCAAAGTGGAAGTGTACCTGACTTGCGAGAGCTTGATGATAATGACTGGGGAAGGTCAGTTACTCATCGCTATGTTATTCTTGATTCATGATGCTGAAGAGAACAAAATAGTATTTACTTTTCAGAATCAGGATGGACGGATACATACAATTGCGAGAGGTGGCTTGAAGAAGTCTTTATTCCATTTGCGAAAAAATGCCGCATCGATCCATCAAAACCCATTGTTTTGACAATGGATGGCCACGATACGCACGAAAAACCAGAACTCCAACGTATTGTCTATAAGCACCTGGATGAAGAAAATCTCGAGATCATCATCTTTTGCTTTCCATCAAAATGCACTCACAAATGCCAACCCTTGGACGTGGCAGTGTTTTCAAGTGTCCAGCGGAAATGGCAGGACGTCTGTGATCGTTGCATCAAAGAAAAAACACCTATCAATCGTTTCACGGTCATACCTGAATATATTCGTGGAACTCGGGGAGCTCTGTCAAAAGAACTTATCGCGAAAGCCTTCCAGAAAACTGGCGTATTTCCTGTAAATCGGGCCGTATTCACAAAGGAAGATTTCGCACCAAGTAAGGTGTCATCTTCAATTGCTCATGTGCCAGACGATTTCCCTGATGAATTCCCATCCTCCGATCCCATCGAAGTCGACCCCGATTATGAGGCATCTGTCCAAAGTGACTTTGAGTCCGAATCTGATTTAGAAACAGAAACTAACTCACCTAGAGCTGGTACACCAGGCGTCGATATGGATTCCATGCACACGTCACATCTGGAGGACTTGGATTCAAACAATGTCGATGAAAGCTTGGCCGACTTTGGACAGGAAGATGAAGACGTAGCTGTCAGTAATAATTTGGATGGACCAGACGAGCTACCCACCCCTGACGACCCAAACTCTCCACCACATCCAACTTCTGGTCTCCTATATGCTTTGGCGACCATCGAAACAAGTGTCATTCACATGACACGGTCAGCAACAGCTCGACTCGATCTCTTCACTACAATGCCCCGAAGACTGTCTCTGCAGACGAAGATCGTCATCGAACCTTCGATGAGTTATTTCATGAAGTCCGTTTGCTCAGGAAACAGATATTTGCCAAAGACGAAGCAATTCGACACGCATTGGGTCAGCTGAGTGCCGCAAACGCACACTGCACATCCATCCATCGAGAACTAGGTGCGGTACGCCAGGAGCTCGAGAACGCGACTAAAAAGAAACAGCCACGAAGTTCAAAAAAAATCCGAGCCCGGTTCCTTACATCTGCAGGGCTCCGTGCAGAATTTGAACAAGAAGATGCAGTGCGCAGAGAACAGGAGAAAGCCGCAGCGATAAAAGAAAAGCAAAAAGAAGCAGACACAGCTGAACGGGCTCTCTGTGTTGCAGACCATGCTCTCAACCGAATCTTTTCTGGTCGTCTGACCAGCTACAAAAAGGACGACCTCCGAGCTCTTGCACTTGCATTATCCCTCTCTGATAAAGGAACCAACCCTGAGATCACAGCACGAATCCAGAACTGCTTCGACACTCACCCAGATCTGAAGAACAACACCAGGTTCTCCAGTTTATTCCAACAAGGCCGACGGCGAAACCTTGAACAGCGAGCAGAGGATGAAGATGACAGTGGCGAACAAGACGCACAACCGCCTAATCAAGATCTCCATCAAGATCAACGGAGTCACATGACTTCAATTCCACATGCTCCTGCCCCCATCGCGTCGCCCATAAATCAAGCATATTATCCACACCCTAATCCTCCAGGACCACAATTGCTCAATCAGTATTATCATCATGAGCAATATCAACATTATAATCATTGGCAACATCCTCAGCTTATACCGGCAGCAAGCACTAGCACCAATCCACAATTCAACAGTTATTTCAACCACTACAACCGATCTTAATAGTTATATAATCCACCAATCACTTAAACAGCCCAATTGTCATATATAAGCATAGATTTACATTGATGTACTATATTACTTCTTGTTTTAACGCAGTTTTACTGAGGACGAGACGAGGCTCACAACGGCAATTCGGCTTCAGGCGGAGTTCACATATTTCCAATTATGGAGTGTTACTGATGTGTGACTGGACGAAAGGTGGGTGCTGGACGATGTGTGGGTCGATGTTAGTATCGCAAGTCATCCCAGATGCCAAGGTGGGAGAGCAACTCCGCAAAATTAAACAAATTTGCTTGAAATTTGCCATTTTTCTCTGTATGACTCGATTTACAACGGAAAAAATCAAGAGAGCTTTTTAAAGTCTGTGTCATTGATGTTTCGGACTTGTCCTACGTAGTCGGATTGGTACAGCATATTATAATTCATTGACTCGCATGCGTTGCGCGTGCGCATTTGGTGCGCATTTCCCTAGTGCTCTTACATAAACCTTCCTAATCGATACGATCGATCAACCTCGGATCAACTACTGAGTCAGGCAATATTTCCTTCTTCTATCAAACTGTCCTGCGACGGTGACTTTATCGATATCCTTATACCCCTTATCTACCCGACGCTACATAACACTTCAAGCTCCAAAGCCTCAATACTCAGTTTCAACCGCAGCTAAACAGCCACCATGACGCTGGACATCTTGTCATTTATCGATAACAAGGGCGGCAACGCGGAGGAAATCCGCGAGTCGCAGCGCAAGCGCGGGCACTCGGTCGAGCTTGTCGATGAGATCATTCAAATGTACACGGATTGGGTCAAAAGTGCGTTTATTTCATTCCTCAGTGGCTTGTGGCTTGGGATTGGAGCCTGGTGCATCCTGCGAATCAATGCCACCGCTGAAATTTAGACGCTGATCGTGCTGGTTTTTTCTAGTGGATTACGATACCAATATCCTAAGAAAAAAGGTGAACGAGGTGCAAAAAGAGATCTCGGCAAAGAAAAAGGTGCGTTTGCGCTTCCATGCGCCTACACTTCAGGATTAAAGAGGCATCGCGGCACAGGCGAAGGAACCTGCAGACGACCTGGTCGCGGCAAAGAAAGAGATCGATGCTCAGGTCGAGGCGAAGAAGAAGGAGGCGAAGGAGTTCGAAGCGCTCATGCGCCAAAAAGCCAGCACCGTAGGCAACATCGTGGGCAAAGGCGCTCCAGTCAGCTTGACGGAGGTGCGTTCCTAGACAGAAGTCCTGCGATCTTGAGGATGCTGACAATGACGGCGCGCAGGACGACAACGTTACCCTCCGAATCCATGACCCCAAGGGCAACCTCGCTGAGCCCGAGGCGCGTGAAGGTATCTTGCCCCATCACGAAGTTCTCCTCCGCCTCGACGCGATGGATCTGGACCGGGGCGCGAAGATCGCAGGGCATCGCGGATACTACCTAACGGGCGATGGTGTCGATCTGAACCAGGCGTTGATCTCGTATGGACTGGACTTTTTGAGGAGCAAAGGATATAAGAAGGTCCAGCCGCCGTTCTTCATGAACAAAGATCAGATGGCGAAGACGGCGCAGTTGGATCAGTTCGATGAGGAATTGTACAAGGTACGCCTGGCCGTCGTTTGGGTGATCCATTGCTTATCCATTGAACAGGTGATAGGCTCGGACGACGAGAAGTACCTGATCGCCACCTCGGAACAGCCCATCTCGGCGTTCCACTCGGACGAATGGTTCGAGAGCCCGGACACCCAACTGCCTATCAAATACGCGGGCTACTCGACGTGCTTCCGCAAAGAGGCGGGCTCGGCGGGGCGCGACATGTGGGGCATCTTCCGCGTGCACCAGTTCGAGAAGGTGGAGCAGTTCGTGATCACGGATCCGGAGAAGAGCTGGGAGATGTTCGATACCATGGTCGCGAACAGCGAGGCGTTCTATCAGAGCCTCGGGCTGCGGTACCGCGTGGTGGGCATTGTGTCGGGCGCGCTGAACCTGGCGGCGGCGCAGAAGTATGATCTGGAGGCGTATTTCCCGTTCCAGCGGGCGTACAAGGAGCTGGTGTCGTGCTCGAATTGTACTGACTATCGTGAGTGTGCCTTATTCCTATGTCCTCGGATAAATTGATTCCAATGCATTTTCTTAGAGAGCCGCCGTCTTGAAATCCGATGCGGCCTGAAGCAGAAGGATCAGACACGCAAGGTATATGTGCACATGCTGAATGGAACACTATGTGCTACAGAGCGTGCGCTCTGCTGTCTTGTCGAGAACTATCAAACACCCGAGGTGCGTCGCATCAAGAATGAATTAACTGTCCACAAGCTAATTGAATATTGAATATTTGTAGGGTCTTGTCATTCCTGAAGTGCTCAGGCCGTACATGCAAGGGCGCGAGTTCCTGCCTTTCGTCAAGGAACTGCCAAAGAGTTTGCAGAAGAAACAGGTGTAAGGCAGTCGAGTAGGTGGACAGATATGTATATTTAGAGCACAGTCCGAAATGCGAAAGTTATTAAATTACGGCATGTCTTCGAAAATGCGTTCCCTGCGTCGAATCAGTTATTGCTTCATTAGAAAATGTGTGTTTTGTTTTCTCGACCGAATAACATGTATTATTTCTCTCTTCATGTTGTTGCAATAAAATTTCGATCACGTTTGGTGAATTTACGCCACGTTGAGATAGTGTGACAGTCGTTACTTTGACGTGGCTGTGCTCTACCGTGGCTTCGACAACTGTCACCTCAACCACCTCCTCGTCTTCCTTAGCGCCCGCGCTCGCAGTTATAGCGCCCGCACTGGCAGCGCGATGACGAGCGACCTCCCTAGTCACTCTTCCGCGGTTGAAGAAAAACTAGAGCGCCAGCACAGACAAAGCTGGACGCGCCCCGTCTCCCTCTCCATCCCAGGCGTCAGGACACGACGACTACGCATACTCGTCCCGAATGCTGGCCCATTCAACACCCTGCGCGTCAACCGCATGCGTCGAAAGCGGGGGCCTCTTCTCGTCGCCCTAGCATGCCTCGCCGTCTTTTTCACCGTCCTCCTCGTCTCCAAGTCGTTCGGCCGCTCAGACTGGGGTGACCAATGGCAGGGCGGCTCCACGACTGAACCACCGACGCTCGTATTCAAGCGGAGGGACCTCCAAAAGATTTGGAAATGGGAGATTGCAAGCGGGCATTACCCCAGTCGACATGCAGGTGCGTGTCATCACCCCTAGCCCGCGCGCGTCTGCTAACCATACCGCAGTGCCGGTGGACATTGGCTTCACGGAGCCGTTCGTGAACCCAGCAACACCACAGCAGCCCTCTGCATTAAAACCGAATCGATTCCGCCCGCCAGGCCTTCAAATCATCACGGAAGGACGTGGCGTTGGCCCTAAACGCCGCTACCTTGACATCCAGAGCCAGCCACCGAATGTGGCTTACCCTCCGCGACCAGTACCTGGGAGCGTAGCTGACCTCGACCATGTGATGAAGAACTGTGATTTTGGAAAAGGAAAATACGTGCGCGACTGCTTGGAGATGTTGCGTCTCGGTGGCGGTCTGGATAACGGCGAGCGGATTCGGCGCGACTCAAAGTCGATGGACTGGAGATACATCTACGTAGAAGACAACTCAACTGCACCGGTAGACGTCGAGGAGCAAGAACAGGAACAAGCACCGCTGTACCGCAAACCATTACCAGGACGCAAAGCTGACGACCCTAACGAAGGTCTCGTGAAGAAGAAGGGCGTCGAATGGGAATACTCCATTTCTCTACCCAACCCGCTCACCCACCGCCCAGCCCAATCATTGCCTTCCGCCTGCGATCCCGAAAACCCGCGCGTGTTCCATATGTTCTGGACAGGCCCCTTTACTGACAAACCGTATCTCGCCATCATGTCCTTCCTCTTCACACAAAACACTGGGATTCATCTGCGCGAATGGCCATCGGATACACGGGTGTGCCGCCCCCAATTCTGGCTATGGATCAATCCTGGTCCGGCGGCTGCTGTGCCTAATCCCACAGCGCTGCACGACATGTTCGAGCAGCTCAAGGCCAACCCATGGGCGTCTCCGTTCCTCCACCCCCGATTCAAACACGTCATCCAGTTCCGGCTATGGAACACGACGGAGCAGCTGGATGGGATTCCTGAGATCAAGGACGAGTGGCGCGAGCTACAGGACAGTCTCTTCAATTCCGGTGGTCATATTATTAGTGTCAAGAAAGCCCCCACGACGACGACGACTTCGCTGGCGGTGGAGAATGCTACGTCAACGAAAACGGACGAAGACGATATTCTGAACCGCACAGGCTCCAAGTCGAGCAGCTCATACGACCGCCTCTCCGTCATCCTTTCGGATATGGCGCGCTTCGTGCTCTGCCACCGTTTCGGCGGTATTTACTTGGACGCTGATACCATCCTTCTGCGTGACTGGGAAGAGCTCTGGGGATGGAAGGGTGCATTTGCGTACCGATGGTCGCGCCTGGAAAATTACAACACTGCAGTGCTCCGTATGAACAAGGGGTCGGCGCTTGGCACGTTCCTGTTTAGGACGGCGCTGAAGAATGGACTCGATTTCCATCCGATGACGGTCTCGCGGTATACGAAGGACGCCCATATTGAGGGGCTGCTGCTCAGGCTGCCGGATGCGCTGTTTGATGCGGCGTGGCTGAATACGGAGAATTATCAGAGGGATAGGCCGCCGCAGCCTTATTTCACAGAGTGTGTTTTCTTCAGGCTTGGTTACACCCGTAATATGTTGTTTTGCTGACACGGTTGCGATAATATATAGATTTGGTGACTTCTTCAATACGCCTACAGTCAATAGCGCTGCTCCGCACGCGCTCGGCTTCCATGGGTTCTTCAGGGGGTCGTACTCATATCATTTCCACAATTTCTGGTAAGTCACCCGTCTCTTGCTGCTGTCCTCGTTCTCAGTTCCAACGTTGCGCAGGTGGCAGCCCTTCGACCCTGCACGCAACTTCCCCGACCTCGGACCGCGCTTCAAGGCAGGCGAAGACATCGCGCGCGCGAACCTCCGCCGCGAAAAAGCAGCCCTACTCGCTGCGCAGAGCCAGACCCAGACACAGACGAAAACGAAACCCGCCGCGAGCGAGCCCATACCCTCCGAGCTGCCCGAAGGCAAATACCCCCATGGCGCTGCGGATCCGGAGGACGACGATCTGGCGGCGGACAAGACGGATCTAGACTGGTCGGCGGTGCTGAAGAGGACGTTTGAGGCGTATATCCGGGGCGAGCGGCCGAATATGTATGGGGAGTGGATCGAGTGGCGGATCCAGGAGAAGGCGGATGGGAGATGAAGGGGTTTCGTGAATGTTTTGCGATGGGAAGTGCGGGAGATTTGTGGAGCGTTTGGTTGTTGCTTTGATGGCGTTGGGCCTCGGTGCGGTTGGCTTTATTGAGCCTAAGCCTGAGGCTTTCTACTCATGGATCTGATATTCAATACTTATTTACAGTATTGGTTATTATATGCCTTTCATTCTTTTCACCTTACTTATATTAATAGGCTCGTTTCATTTTCTTTTTTATGGCTGCCCTCGATACCTCTTTTTTTATTTTCGATTTGGATTCGGTTGGTGGTGGTGGAAGAGGAAGGATAGGGGGAGTGGGTTCCCTCCAAAAAACGTATATACTGATATGCATGCCATGCTTTGCAGGGCGTAATGAAGAACAACGTCGAAATGTTAGCAGGATCTCAGTAGATGTAGAAATATTTATTTTCTTTCTTCTCTCTACTCATATGCTATTGCATTACGTGCCGGCGTTCAAAACAGTTGTGGCGTTTGGTTCCTTTCGTTCAATGAGATCATGCTGCAAGTGCTCAGGAACCCACATAGGTTCAATCTCGACGTAAGACCAGTTGATATAAGCACTTTTCATGAACCTAACATGTTATAGCAGGCAGTGTGCAGTGTGCACATGTTATCGAGTCGCATTTACCTCATTTGGGAATACCGCCTTTATTTGGCTGTAGTTGGTTGACCATTCATCAATCCCGTCGGGTTCCGAAGATGGATCCACTTTCCTCTTCGTCTACCACCTCCATGATCATCTACTGTAATCTAACACATTTTACATCTCAAGCTAGCTACAGGCTGTTGGATCTACTTGTATGCATTGATCAGAGACCTCCATAACAGATCCAGTTCAACACAGAATGCGTGGTCGTTCAAAAACAATAAGCAAGCGAAGGTTTATTGTCTTCGGCTGGTCCAACTCGCCCGTCATCTCGCATTTCTGCTATTGTCAATGCTGGAGCGGGTTCTCAAAGGATCGTGCATGTGCCTGTCTAGACACACAAAACTCAACAATTAGGATCGCATTTATTAAGTCGGCCTGCGCCTCGCAAGAGGTCGACCAACCTTGAACTCCCATACCATCTGAGCGCGGGATCGCTACCACTGCCTGGAGAAAGTTTGCGTACCCAATACTCTCTTCGCCTCCAAATTCCGTCGTCAACGACCTTAATGCCTGTACTAGCTATTCCTCTGCCTACTACCACATCATCCGGGCATGGCAACACCGGAGAGCCATTTATACGTCCATCCAAGATACCCCGCATCAGACGTGCTGCAGTGAGTTGATATTGATAAAATCTAAGCTCCCATCGGGTGGCCAAACTGACATATTGTGATCTCCGGCATAGGCTCTCCTCAGACATGGTTACAGAACACCATCAAACCATATTGCCGAATTGAGGCATCATAATTCTCTTAATTCGGCCTGCACCCTGCCCGACCTAGCGATGCGGAGAATATTTGCTGTGTGTGCGGAGCTGAGCGTTCGCGAACAACGCGACGGCGACGACGCGTGGAGCTGGGTCACGATCTCATATGTGTGCTCGAGCTGGCGGAGGATTGCTCTGCAGAGCCCGGATCTATGGCGATACGTCGACTTTTCGCATCCCAAATGGTATGCGCTTACTTGGGCGCGGGCGAAGATGTCGGCGCTCCATGTTATCGCGACTGTAACAGACAACAACGTTCGGCAATTGCGGTGCACGCTTCAGCTAGCACATAGGATCCAGGACATTCACCTGATATCTCCTATCGAGAAAGTGCACCCGCTCCTGGAGAGTCTAACACATCCTAATCCATTGGTAGAATCTCTAGTCTTGGATGTGCGGCCTTCTCAATTGCCTGGCGCGATAGAATTCTACGCACCGCCCTCATTTCCTGCAAGTTGCAGCGGACCTCCACTCACGAAGCTCAGATATCTAGAACTCCACCATGCCCCATTTTACCTATTAACTCCACGATGCATCAACCTCACGCATTTTCATCTTCACGATTTACCATTAACGGAACGCCCTACCCTTCGTTATTTTCTTTCTGTGCTCGAGAACCTCACACACCTTCGTTCCCTCATCCTTGATCGATCTTTTCCTATAAACATTGAATCGGACGCCATTCAGACGCTGGAGCGGCGCATTGAATTGCCCCACTTGGAAGACATATACCTCACAGGAAACATGCTGGAGATTAGCAACATTTTGAATTGCTTAGCGATCTCACCATCCACACGCTTAATCGGCAGGATTACCACTCTGACGAATCTCGCTTCCTCCATCTGCAAACTCACTGAAACCCTAGCGAGCCACGCATGGGCGCATGCCGAAGACGCGCCTCTGGACGTTCTCGTTCTCACCGGGCATGAGTCTTGTGCGCGTTACGCCGATGCATTCTCGCCCAACCCCGAGTACCGACAATCTCTTCGCATCAGAGCGTTCAGTGCCAAGTGTGAAGAGGGCGGTGCCGTGATAGATCTCACTATCAGCCCTGACGAGTCCACTCCCAATGATGATGTGATGATAACCGCGTTAGGTTCCTTTTGGACGGCGCTCCCACTGTCCCAGGTTCACACTCTTGCCCTGCAGGACCTCGACATCGTCACTCAGAATTCTTGGACTCCCTTTCTCCGGACCCTGCCCTCCCTTCGCGTGCTAGACATTGCTGGCCGAGCACCATCTGGGCTCGTTTGGTCATTGCTATTAAACGCGCGATCCCATGGGAAGCGATTTAAAGGCCGTAACGAAGATTCTCAGCGGATTCTCGTGCCGAGCTTGGAAGATATTTATCTACACGACGTGGATTGCTCCAGCGGAGGATACATGGTTGCCTCCAATTCGCCCGTCAACTCACATCGAGATCTAGACGATTCACGCTTCCTTGACGTCCTTATTGCCAGCTTGAGCCATCGCCGCCGTTTCGCACTGTGCCTCCGCAGCCTCTGCATCGCGCACTGTACATATTTTCTCAGAAGGACGGTGGAGGATGCCCGAAAGGTCGTCGCGCATCTTATATGCGATTTCCGAAATGTGATGAAGGTAGAGGCCTACGATGAAACCTTCCCAGCGCGGTACCCACAAGAGTGGCGCTCGCAGCATGCGCAGCCCGGCATTATCATAGGCTGCGCGCGTTGACTGAACTGGACTCATGATCTCGGTGAATGGCGCTCCGTGTGGTCTCTCCTTTCGATTTTCAGACCTATCTGTATCTTAGTCGATGAATTATCACCATCTTTTTTCTAACTCGCACAAATAAAATTGAATTTGACAGGGAAGCGCGGATACCTCACATCCGGGTGGTCCTTTGGGGATAATTATTCTGCGTAGCGTATTTCTTTTCAATAGGGGTTTCTGGAGAAAAATGGGCGTACTCGGCAGGCCCAGGCAGGGACTGCATAAAAGAAGTGTGCTTCGTTTGATCATACTTGGATCAGACATATCATAGACTTGAAACGCAAGTGGTGCGTATCAGAAATAGTTACATAGAGAGCTCGATTATCAGGTTAGACTGAACATACCTAGGGGATCATATTATGGACGAGAGATTGAAACTGGGAGCGATGATACCTAATAGGGAACAATTGGCTTTCCAGTATAGACAGAAGAGATAAAGCCGCCATTGTTGGGTTGTTATTCCTACGACTAAATATATTCACCAGAACTCGTGTTTCTCTTGCCTGAAACTTGAAATATTGAATCGCTTTTTGAATTAAATGTCCCAATAATAATAAACATTCGACACCAGAAAACAAAGCTGATTATATGGAAGATGCCTTTTCAAGATGCGTAATAAGAATAGAAAGAGGCGGAATATCAGGCTCATGTCGCTAAGCTCAAAGAGACAGGGGCAGAGGTCTTGCTGAAAATTCGGGTGAACCTAGATCCTTCGAGCCTGAGTACCTGGGCGCTTAAATTATCGAAAAAGCAGTGCACTGAAAGAACCAGAGCAGTGATGAAGGTACCTTGCCTCCTCATTATCCAAATATTATCGTCAGTTTCTCCTTTGAATATCTTGGTAGACGCCTTGGGATTTATATACCTCGGAAACGAGGTTCGGGTCCGGTGTAAGTTCTGTCTTTAATTTAAGTTGCAAGCTCAAGTTTGAGCGCTGAAAAAAGAAGCACTACGTGAGATTCAAATTGCAGCTATGTGCACAGGTTTTGTGTACAGAAATCCGGGAAACCTGAGGTTCGAGAATTGCATAAAGCTTCAAATAGGATCTATATCGCGTTCCATGACCACCACGCAGTCGAGTCAATTCGAGATCCATCTATCCGACAAGTAAGTATGATCTAATATGATAGAATCGTTTGAATTATGTCGCTATATCGAAATACATCAACGCATCACCCATCAAGCCAAAATAACATGGCAGGGAGCACAAGGTTTATATCGCCATGACGCTAACAAGTTGAAAGTGGCATATCTACTATTATTGACATGGTACTACAACTATGTCAGTCTAAATATAATCATAATAGTGATGGCCTTCTACATACACTGCCTTCTCGAGACTCACTCCATCAATCTGAGGGCAAACAGCGGGGACCTACAACTTGGGATACGTGATGCATATTAAAGCCATCCATCTCATCTGCCTTCTAGTAAATGATGGGCGTCGAAACTGATTTGTTCGTGCATATAACGTTGGAAGAAGCATAGTGGACAATCTCTATTCCGCCGTTGACTGGCGTGAGATAGGTTTGATGATGGTTAGGTTGCCTGTGTGCTAGCACACAGTTTGGGCGAAAAAAATGAGTTGATATTTAGATGAAAACAAACTCCACTTGACAGTGGGCATTTAATTCTCGGGCATAGCTCGTCTGAAGGAGTCTTATATTATGGATTTGATCCACCTTTGAAGTCTGATTCCAAACTTGGAAATGTTAGACGCCGTTACCAGTATTGTAAAGTATGGGATAGAAAAAGCAGTAATTTCGGGGAGTAAATGTTCCTGTATATCTCTAGGAAATGTGCATTTAAAGTTGAGCATGAGGTGAATTCGTGGCTTTTACTGCTTGCGAGCTGCTAGAAACAGAGTCGGTGCCTGCAAAGTCCCATCGAGCCAAATATTGGCAAATTTGCCGGGGTTAGCCGAATAAGATCATCGCCCGCACTTTGTGTTTGTCCTCGATGCCAGAAATCCCAGTTGGCGCGCAGATATTTGATGTCGTCTTTCATCCTACATTCTCCACGGTGTACACTGGCCTCCTCACAGGACACGTAAAGGCCTTCGCGTACGACGAGCAAGGCAACCACCAGCCTACATTTTCACTACGGCCGTCAAAATCATCGTGTCGAGGGCTATCATTGGATGGAGATGGATCACATCTGTACGCAGTGGGGAAAGGAAAGGCGTTGCAGTACGTCGCCATATGTCATATGTAACTTGAGGTGCTGACTGTTGCCCTGCAGCACTATTGACACCCAGACGGAGGCCATAGACTCTCGCACTGGAGCACATGAGTTAGTCTAACTAATATGCCCAAGACTGAAGTTTTCTTGACGTTTTTTCTTCTTTCCAAGCTCAACTATAAATCGCGTTAAACACCTCATGTCGTGGCTATTGGCGACGGGAGATGATGATGGTACGGTGAAAGTACGTCAGTTTTTGGTTTTTGGTGACCGTATGCACCACAATCTAATGATCTATAACTCAGCTTTGGGATCCTCGGCAAAGAGATTGTGTCCGAACATACACTCAGCACTTCGACTATATCAGCGATTTTCTCTGGTTAGATGACAAGCGACAGCTAGTTTCAACAAGGTGTGTATTGACGGCGATTACAACCTGCATCAGGATAGATAACATGCCCGGACACAAAGTGGGGATGGGACCTTGTCTGTCATGGATGTCAGGTCAAAACAGCCAGAGCCTATTGCTCAATCGGAAGACCAAGAAGACGAATTACTTTCGATCGTCGCAATCAAAGGGTGCGTTTTTCTTCTGTGTCACTTTATTTTTTTAATTTGCTTTGGGAAAAAATGATGTCGGGGTACGGTGTGGATATACCCTCCTGTTTACCTGTTATCGTAACTCCTATTGTCTATCCATGAACTTCTATTACTCCCTTGTGTCGCAATAGAAAGGCTTATCTACTTTTTAGCGGCTCCAAAGCCGTCGTAGGAACCCAAATTGGAATTCTCTCGATATTTAACCGCAGTAGTGGATGGGGAGACTGCGTTGATCGGGTGCCCGGGTTAGTGAATTCGTTTACTTTTTTTGAGAATAGTTTTATTGAACAAAACCGTATAGGCACCCCATGTCAGTGGACGCATTGTGTAATCTACCTTCCGATCTCCCGAACGTTGATACGGCGAGTATGATCCTTACAGGCTCGTCCGACGGATATGTTCGTGCTGTCCAAATCCTTCCTACTAAACTCATCGGCGTCGTGGCCGATCATGGAGAGTGGCCTATCGAGCGCATTGCAATAGGCGGCGGCCACGGCCAGCTGTCCATCGAACCAACTGAAACATCTGTTGATAAGATTAATTCCTCGAAAATCGGGAATCACGGCGATAAACATCAGACACACGGCGAGCCAGAATATCAGAGAAAATGGTGGGTAGGCAGCGTGGGTCACGAGGATGTCTTGAGGATGACAGATCTGGAGGGATTCTTCCGGGACAACGCGGGGAGCGAAGATAGTGCTAGAGGAGCATTAGGAGTCGACGTCTCGGGAGGTGAGGACAGCGACATTGACATTGACGACGAAGATGGTCAAGAAGGCGTTTCACAGGAGTTGCCGAACTCTGTGACAGATGAGGAAACCGCAAAAGAGGCTGTTGAGGGAGAATCTGACTCAGGCGACGATTCGGGCCAGGATTCGGATGACGAGGAGCCACTGCCGGCCACACGAAAACGAAAGGCTGAGAAAGGGCAGCCATTGACCGCCATCAAAAAGCAGAAGGGGAAAAATACAGTCGTTGTTGAGCGCTCCTTCTTTGATGAACTATAGTACCGAGTGATCTCTTTGTCCTCATTATACTGAGGAAATTGAATTCAATATTTTTTGTGATTCCAGAATATGTCGCTTAGAGGAAATACATTCCCATGATAAGCCCCAGATTTACCTCATATCATTACCGCGAACAGACGAATACGAGGAACATGGAACCGTAGAAATGGCGGGACTGCAGAAGGTATTTTACTTCCGAATTTACTGAATACTGTCTATACACTACCAAAGGTACGGCTGCCGTGATAACGTCGAGGAAATAATATCAAGTGACGGCGGAGGCTTCCCCTGTCTCCGCGCAACTAACTTAGTCGTCGGGGCCGCTCGTGTAGCTTCCAAGTTTCAGTATTTTTATTTTTATGTGTGTGTGATCATCGAGATTGGTTTGGGTTACATGCCAGAATTAATTTTTCTCCTGCCTCTAAGAGGTCTCGGGAAGATTGGATTGACAGGAAGGATGGATATATAGTGGGCGATGCAGGTAATGAATGCTGTAATTGTTCTTGATCACTAACATAATTACTTTCAATTTTCATTCACGTCGAGAATTATCGCTGTCCTGGTTTTTCTTTGCATTAACATAATTACTGCTGATGGGTTTCCAGCCCATCGCATTAATAACAGCGTCAAACCCGGTCAAGGATTGAATTCATTGTGTGGTAAACTCAATCTCAGGCTATTCCTGCTCACTGGGCTGTTCATAGAGAGAAAGCCGATCTATGGGGTCCTAAAGCATGTCATGCAGACAAAATTACCCAACAGTTACCCAGATGGTACCTAGAAGTATCCACATGTTGATGCACAGTGTAGTTTGAAATTGGTCGCTGAGATAGATAGAGATAGATTCGCCGATTACAATCTTATTGAGTTTTGAATTTGCACGGATCCTCTGTATTTCCCGTTAATTTGACAGACCAGCATACGCCTGGATATGCCGAGCGGCATCGAGCTAGGCGCCTTGAGTCAAAGAGGCATATACCGGCAAGCAATCTACGAGAGACCTGCAGTTGGATCAAGCTACACTGGTATCTTTCGTGATAAAATTAACGCAGTCATCCATCAGAGAGCCCCGATAAACATATCAGTTTCTGATCATCTGCTGTAATAAATTGGAAAGCAAATAGGTTGGTCCAGAGATGTTCAAGCTGGAACACTCTAATGGTTCAGCAAATCATTTCCCTGCGGTGACTCCTCGACAAGCAGCCTTAGGCCCTTACTATTGATTTCATGATGTACCAGAATATAACTTTGAGAAGTTCCTCAGGCACCGGATTCAGTGGTTGAAGTAAAGTCGGAATTGAATTAAGGTGGTCACTAAGTACTGAATATTAGATACTGATACATACTCATCCTGTGGCCTGAGCTCTCATTCAAAATCCAGCCTTGTTCAAGGCTTGTAATCAAATCATACTCAAAAGCTACATAATTACATCAAAGCACCAAGTTTTCTGAATTCGAGTGGTAAATATTAAACATAAATCCAGTAAGTAACGATTAAAAACACACCTCACTCAAAGCATGTGTTCAAACTGAGTTAGAGAGCAAATGAGAGCAAATTGGTACTGGACGTTGAGTCGTCGGAGGTTGACTGGACGGATACGGTCATTGATCCGTAAGTATTCCAGGTCGACCGCTTCTCACATGACGTTGATGGCCCCGGATCATGATCAGGTGAACGAATACCATTGACGAATGCTTGTGCTCTCTCCTGCTCTCTCCATCCTTGCTCTCTCTATCTCGCTCTTCATCGTCGAACACGTATCTACAGACATAAGTTCTACGACGGGATAGCCTATGCTAAGAATCAGGCCAAAACGTGTCCATGGCGGACTGTTGACGCGCCTCCTGTCAACAAGGGCGTCTAATGTCCTATCTGCCCTTGGATTACCAACTACAGGCGAGATACCGGGAGTCTATGACGGCCAATGGAAGGGATCGGGTGAAGTTATGTCGTCCGTGTGCCCCACCACTGGAGAAGTTATTGCTAGGGTAAAATCTGCCACCCCAGAAGAGCTGCACGGTGCTCTTGAGCGAACTCGCGAAGCATATACTCAATTTCGCCGTAAGCATTTTGTGTTTGGCGAGTTGGCCCGTGGTACTTATCATTTAAACAGTTATACCTGCTCCGCGCCGTGGAGAAATTCTCCGGCAAGTCAGGGAAGCACTCGCGGCAAAGGCAAGGAATCATTTGTTTGATAACGAACTCTAATGTAGTAAACGTTTAACTGTAGCGAGAAGATCTCGGAGCCCTCGTTTCACTTGAAATGGGAAAGATTAAAACAGAAGGAGTAGGCGAAGTACAAGAGTTCGTGGATATTGTGAGTCTCTTCATTTAGATGACGAATACAAAGGCACGTTTTACGGAATACGATGTTAGTGCGATTATGCCGTCGGCCTTTCGAGAATGATGAACGGTCGGGTAGTGGCATCAGAGCGCCCAGGACACTCGATTTTGGAGGGTATTTTAAAATCTGCTACACTATATACTATCACGGCTCACACGAACGTATAGTTCCCAATCCGCTAGGGGTAGTTGCAGTACTATCTGCCTTCAACTTTCCCGTGGCTGTCTACGGCTGGTACGGCGATCTGTTGTATGTTTTGCTATCTGCCTAAAGCTTGCTTAGGAATTTGTCACTCTCACTGGCTGCCGGAAACGCTACTATATGGAAGCCATCCCCCACGACACCTTTATGTGCTATAGCAGTTACAAAAATAGTGTCTGGCGTCCTCGAAAGAAATGGTATTCCAGGTGCCGTCGCCAGTCTAGTCACAGGCGGAAAAGAAGCTGGCGAGGCCATTGTCCAGAGCCATGACGTGGAACTTGGTAACCCTGGAAGCTCCTTCGTTGAGATCCGAAACTCATATATATCTGCAACAGTATCTTTCACTGGAAGTGAACGCGTTGGCCGCAGTGTTGGAAAAGCGGTTGCATCAAGATTCGGTAAAGTAATATTAGAATTGGGCGGAAATAACGGTGAATGAGATAATGTCTTGGTAATACATATACTAACGTATGTTCTCCTGCCAGCTTCTATCGTCATGTCTGATGCGGATTTGTCTCTGGCTGTTCCATCTGTGTTCTTTGGCGCCGTGGGTACAGCGGGTCAGCGTTGTACGTCAACGAGGAGACTGTATCTCCACAAAGACATTGCCTCTGGATTTCTGGAACGTCTTCGCAAACTATATGCATCAGCCAAACTGGAGACCCTCTGGTTGATGGCACTCTGCTAGGACCTCTCCATAACAGCGCAGCATGTGACACTTATTTTAAAGCGATAGATTATCTGCGTGGCTCTGGTGCTCGTATTCTGACAGGAGGTAACAGATACCACTATCTCGAATCGGGCAACTTCGTGGAACCTACGATAGCAATTCCAAAATCCCCTGATACAGCAGACCATATTTGGAAAACGGAGACCTTCGCTCCCATCTTGAACGTTGCAATATTTGAGCACTTGGAACAGGCCATCGAATGGAACAATGATGTTCCTCAGGTCAGTGATCGTTTCGTCTGCGCTTCTGCCGCGATGTTAATGCATTGTCTCGACTCTCTCGTCACTTTGTGATAACAGGGTTTATCCAGCAGCTTATGGACACGAGACCTAAGGA